>PQWD01008403.1:24738-59686 GCA_019425675.1 Leucinodes orbonalis | reverse complement strand
TATCATTTAAAACTTTTATAAGTGTATCAATTGCTGTGTCAAGTCTCATTTGACCAAGAACGTATGCTACTTCATGTTTTAAAAGCACAGATTTGTCTTTAAAAGCTTTACAAAGTATTTTAACAGATTCATCTGTTAAAATATTACGTAAAAAAAATAATGCTCTCATTTTTTTTGCAATATGTTCCTTATTGTTAGATATAATCTTTTCAGCTTTAGAAATATCCATTAAAGGGGCGTTAGAATTTTTAACGTTAAACTTAAAATTAACCCATGGTTTTGCTTTCGCCTCCACAAGATAAAAATTTACCAAATTCTTCACCATATCTTCCTAGTAATTACAATTTCGAAATTAATAAAACTCTAAAGACTATAATCAGAAATAAATGTAAGACTGTTGCTTTACAATTTCCAGATGGATTATTAAGATATTCCCTTCCTATTATAGATTTAATAACTCAATTCACAGATGCTTGTTGTGTTGTTTTAAATGACGTAGTATACGGAGCATGTTGTATCGACGACACAAGTATTCAAACTGATTTGTTGGTGCATTACGGACACTCATGCCTTGTACCTGTAACAGAAATGTGTACAAGAGTTCTTTACGTTTTTGTTGATATAAAAATTGATGTTAGTCACCTTTGCAAATTAATAGATACAAATTTTGATGATAATGTCACAGTAGTAGGTACAATACAATTTAACAGTAGTATTAGTAAGTTATCTCGTCTCTGTAAAAAAGTAAGTGTACCACAAATTAAACCTCTTAGTCGTGGAGAAGTTTTAGGCTGTACATCACCAATTATTAAAGACTCTAAAGTAGTTATCAGTATTGGAGATGGTAGATTTCATTTAGAAAGTGTTATGATCAATAACCCATTATTGTCTTTTTACCAATATTGTCCATTTAGTAGGAAGTTGACTAAAGAATTTTATGACTATGATAAAATGGTTTCTCTTAGAACAAAAAATATTAAAAAAGCTTCAGAAGGTAAGACGTTTGGGATTATTTTGGGTACATTGGGAAAACAAGGAAATAAAACGATATTAAAAAATGTAAAAAATAAACTTAGCAATTATAAATTGTATGTTTTTATGATGGAAGAAATTACTCCTGTTTTACTAGATAGATATGATTTTATAGATGCGTATGTACAAATATCATGTCCCAGACTTAGTACTGATTGGGGTGAGTCTTTTACTAAACCTTTGTTGTCTTCTTATGAAGTGTTTTATGAATTAGGTAGTGACTACAAATTAGATTATTACAGTAAAGAAGGAATAGGATTACATAAGAATTACAATAATGTTGTTGAATAAACATATATTTAAATTGTAAACTTGCATACAGTTGAGGGTACTGGGAATATTTGTCTTACTTTTAAAAATTAAAAAATAAAAGGAAAAATTGTATTTGTTTGTTCTATTGTATTTTTTAATTCCTAAAAGTGCGATGAATATTCGTATCACTACAGTTGAGTTTTTAGTTAGCTGTTTCATCTATTTATATTTTATTAAACATTTGTTGTGTTCCTTAATTGGTATATAATTGAGGTTTATACTATCTTTTACATTTATTAAAATGTAATTTCTAGTTAGCTGTTTCATCTATTTGAATTGTGTTCTTATTTAAGTTACATCATTTATGCTAATAAAAAAAAAGAAAATATTTTAAATTAATTTAATTAAATATTCTTCATTAAATATTTCTTTGATCTCATAATTCTTTTCCTTCTCAATTACTTTTTTTACATAACGAATGCCATCATATAAATTAAACACTTTTACAATTTCTTTTATTTTTACACATTTTTTGTTATCTTTTTTTAAATACAAATCTATTTTTTTTAGAAATAATGAGTTGTCTTCTTCTTTAGCATCAGAAATAAACTTTTCTTTTCTAAGTCTTTCTTTTTCTTTTATTCTTTCTAAAATTGTTTTTGATTTTTTATTTACATTTACAGATAACTGTTTATCTTTGTCAGTACCTTTGCTAATATTCAAATCATTTGATTTTGTATTTTTAGTTGCAATAATATTATAAATTGGTATGTCTTCAACATCTTCTACAAATTTATTACTTGGGTTTTGTTGTTTGTAGAATTCCCATATTTTGTTATTAAAATATTCTGGAGTGCATTTAATAAAATAAGTAAAAGTCTTCTCATTATCTATTTCTATATTCTTTATAATAAGATCTTCTGGTATTAAAAATTTAATTCTTTCTATGTCTTCAATATTAAGTCTAATTTTTAATACATCTTCTATGCATTTTTTACATTTTACAAAAATATTTGACAATCCTCTGTTGTCGTTGTATTTTTGTATTGTCGTCATGACTTTAAATATTTTAGTTAGTAAAAGATATTTTTTTGGAAGTAGAAAATGACTTGGACTAAAAGATATTGAAGAGGAAGAAATAGGAACAAAAGATAAAACTTGATCTCTCAAAGAAAGATTATTTTCTATTATTTTTTCATGTACATTTTCACTTTTTCCAGTTACTTTTTCAAGTACATTTTCACTTTTTCCAGTTACTTTTTCATGTACATTTTCACTTTTTCCAGTTAATTTTTCATGTACATTTTCACTTTTTCTTGGTTTTTCATGATCTCCTTCTATTAGCCCATTAACACCTTCTATTTTCACATTATCTCCTTCTATTTTCACATTATCTCCTTTTTTAATTCTTGTACTGTCACTTTTTTTATCTTTCCCATTATCTAGTTTATTAATGAGTTTCTTATTATCTAATTTACTAAAAAGTTTCTTATTAATTCCCTTAACTACAATTTCTTCACATTGTTCATTTTCTTTCAAAAGACTTGATCTTCTTTTTTTTCTTACAAATTTGTAGATGTCTTCCCTCATTTTAATGGCTTATAAAAAAATGATAAAAATATTTTCATCTCAAAGTTTCTTTCTTTCTTCCATAGTTTTAACCAATAAAGTATTAATTTCGTACCATTCTAACTTCGTCAAATTATTTAAAGACAAAGCTCTTCCTTCCATTTTACTCAAGCCTACAAGTGTCTTTTTAAATCTAATATCTTTCAATTTGTCTATCAATCCAATACAATCTTCTTTATTGTGGCAGTTATAACTGTTTTTATTATTAATTTCCCAATACTAAAAATATTAGGAGGTAATAAAACATACTCCTTATTATTCCTAATTTCTTCTTCTACCAATTTAATTAAAAATTCGTGGGATAAATATAACGGTAATCTTATTTGAACTATACATCCTCTTTTTAATTCTAATGCTAGGTATATAGGCATCTTTATTATTGACAAGGGAGTTATATCAGTATATGTATTGTGTATATAAGACAATTTGTCAATATAAGATAAAAACTCGACTTCTATTAAATCTTCAACAGATAAAAATTTTAATTCTTCAGGTATAACATAAAGGGCCAATACCAAACATCAATATCTTAAAATTTATCTACTGTAACTTAACAGAGTTTTTAATTTTAAAACATTGACAGATAAAAATTGTCATTTCTTACTAATATCAATTTTTAGTTACAGCTATGAAACATAAATTTTTAGTAGAAACTTTTAGTATCAATTAAAAACCTTTATAATTGTAAATATCTCTTATCACCTTTTAAAACAAATATCACTTCAAATATAAAAAGCATTTTTTAGTATTCAATATGAAATTTCAAAAGTATTTGAAAATTAATATGTTTTCACCTTACAAATATAACTATTTAGACTACAAAACATTAAGAAAAAATATAACAAATGATGAAAATGTATTTAAACAACTTTTAGATAATGAAATTAAACGTGTGCGGGATTTTATTAATCTGAAAATTTATGAAATGAAAAAAAAATCGAAAAGTAAAAATTTTAATACTAAAAAAATTTGTAAAGATTTGAAAGAATTGGCCGAATTTGTGAGAATTAACATCTCTGGTTTTAAAAAAGTTATAAAACGTAAAGATAAAAAATCTAATAGTAATATTTATAAAGATTATAGAAAAGATTTAAATACAATAATGAAAACTGTAGATGAATTATCAGAGCTACTTTATAAAACTAGTGAAATAATACAGAAAAAATCTAAACCCAATATTTCTGATAATAGGTGTTTTGTTAGGAAAACTGATAAATATTGGGTTCATATGAAGAATATTAATACTTTGAAATTTTTAATATTAAGACATTTACCGTTGTACGTATTCAATAATGTGTATGATGATACTTTACATAATACGAATATATCTAGTGTTTATTTTGATAACAATAATTATTCTTTATACACAGAAAGACTTAGAAAACTACAAAATTCGGAAGCTATAAGAATTAGATGGTATGGTTCAGACGACAAAATAGTTTTTATTGAAAGAAAAAGACATGAAGATAGTTGGACAGGAGAAGTCAGTAAAAAACTACGATTTAAATTGTACGAGAACAAGGTATACGATTATATTATAGGGAATGATGTTTGGAAATATGTTACAGAACTTAACGATTTAACAGACGATCTAAAAATTTTATACAAGGAGATACAAAACACTATAGTTACTAACAATTTAAGGCCTATGGTTAGAACGTGTTATAAAAGAGTTGCATTTCAGCTCCCACATGATTCAAATGTAAGAATAAGTTTAGATACTGATTTGTGTATGATAAAAGAAAATTCGGTTATTAGTCGGGACAATTGGAAGCGACATAATATAGATTTTTTGGAGAAAAATGATGTAGTCCATTTTCCATACGCCATTTTAGAAGTTAAAACTCAGTGCGCTGAAGAAGATAAGCCTAGTTGGATTTTAGATATAGTGAATGGTTGTCTTGTAGAACATGTTCATAAGTTTAGTAAATTTTTACATGGAATGGCAAAGTTATACCCGGATATTACGGAAATACCTTATTGGTTACCACAAATGACAACTAAGATATTAAAAGATTCATTTGAAAATCCTTCGCCATATAAAGAATTCAATGATAATCACGTATTAATTGATATAGTACCTTCTGAAAAAGATACTGATAGTGAGTATCTTAGTAATTACAATATTGAAAATAAAAAAATATCAATACCAGTAAAAGTTGAACCTAAAGTGTTTTTCGCGAACGAAAGGACTTTTTTATCGTGGGTACAATTTGCCATATTTTTAGGTGGGATTGGTACAGCCATGATTGGCATGGATTTAGATAAGGCAATGTTAGGCGGAGTAGTTTTGATATCAGTTAGTATAATTTTTGCCTTTTACGCTTTATATCTTTATTTATGGAGAGCAGGAATGATAAGAAGAAGAGAGTCTGGTCCTTATGACGATATTTATGGTCCTCCGATACTTGTTTGTGTTTTTTTATTTGCTATGTTTTTAGCTGTAATATTCAAATTTCCGCTTAAAAAAAATTTTAATTAAAAAATTCCATTGAAAGTATTTTAATTGTTTTTTAAATGTTCACTAATTTAAATAAAAGACAAGTAAAAATCTACTAAGAAAAAGAAAATACAATAAGTATGAAATCAATATAAAAACCAATATAAATTACAAGTAAAATCAATAAGAATTACAAGTAAGTTATTAAATTTTACAATAAAAAGTTGATTGAAAACCAATATAAGTGATAATATCAAGTTTACAATAAAAAGATAATACTTATTAAATTTAGCGTTGTTTATTATTTAAAAATCAACTCAAGTTTACGTCTTTTAAGTTATAAAAATATTATTAATATTCTAATAAACTAATATATTGATACTTCCCCAAAATAAAAAGTACTTTGACCATTTTCAATTTTTCTTTTGTTAAGTTTAAATTTATAAAATAGTGCATTTCATACTAAAAAGTACTAATGATGAAAAGTATCATTCTAAATATTTTACCAGTAAAAAATATATAAAAAATTAATACTGAATTATATTAATTAGACAAAGTATTTAAATTTTACTATAAAACAATAAAATATATTGATTGACAGTAAAGAATTATAATATTATAAATTACAAATATAAGAAACAATTAATTAAAATTTGATAATTTCTCTAAATTAATTTATCAATACTATAGTCTTATTTATAATAATCATCTGATTATTATTATAAAACTCCATTCCTAGTTTGTAAAATGGGTAGCTTTGCTAGTGAATGATAAAATATTCTAAAACACAATACCCCAAAATGGAATTAGAAAAACATGAAAAGTTGTGTAACGAACTTGATAAAATTATTCGTTCTCTTGAAAATGAAATTTTAGAAACTTGTAAAATAAAACTCAATTTAAAAGCACAACTAGAAGATATGGAAAAAGACGAATTATTAACAATGGCATGGATATCTGCATATCCAAAAGAATGAATCTATTGTTATTAATATGAGTTTGTAATTTACCAATTGAATCTATTGTTATTAATATGAGTTTGTGATTTTTAAAGAATGATAATATTGTTATTAATAAAGAATTAACTTAAAAATGAATCTATTGTATTGAAAAAATGAATATGCAACTAAATAAAGAATAGATCTTTTATTAATTTTTTACCCTTTCTATGGACGATTTTTTTATTCGCGGACTTTACCGCACGCTCGATTTTCTTAATAAAATAAAATTTGATATACCACCTTTAAATATTCAATATTCTCAATCTGATATTATTTACAGTGTTTATATGAATCTTAAAGAATACTCATATGTTTATACTTCTTTACTTTGTAAAGAAAGTACTCTTTATAAAGATACAATACATTTTTGTAAATGTTGCGGAAATTTGAAAAATTTTATGAGAAATTTTGCTCTTTTTTATTCGAAAAAAGGACAAGTTCTAAAAATCACAAGTGAATACAACGAAGACGATTTTAATTTGTACTTAATAGGGTTGATAAATAAGGATATTAAAATACTCTGTGAAATAATAAAAAGAAGACCATTATTTTGGGATGTATACTTGGCTATTATAGATTTGGTTACTGAAGAAAATGTTCCTGAAATATCAGGACCTTTAAGTGAGTACTTTTATATGACCTTATTCGTAAAAAAACAAATTTGCAAAAAAAATTTAAAATTAAAAACGAATTTTTTAAATTTAAATGGTGCAGTTTTGTATTACAAAAGGGAATACAATGAAGCCTTAGAAGTTTTTAAAAAATGCAACGAATTTACCGACTATTTAGATTTGTACTCAAATATTTTATATGTAAATAAAGACTCATTTATCTATGACGTGTCTTATAAATTAATAGAAATGAATAGATACAAACCAGAGACCTTTTGTGCTATAGGAAATACATATAGTTATAAAAAAGATCATCTCAAAGCTATTGAATATTACTCTTTATGTACAAAGCTTTCCCCGTCTTCTATGTATTTTACATTATTAGGTCATGAATATATAGAATTGAAAAATTATGAAAAAGCTATTGAATCGTATACAAATAGTTTAAAAATATGCGAAACTGATTATAGAGGTTGGTATTCATTAGGTAAAACATATGAAATATTGAATATGACAGAAACAAGTCTTTTTTATTATAAAAAAGCTTTAGAATGTAAAACTGATGACACTATAATTTGGTTAAGTTTAGGAAATGCCTATATTAATTTGCAAATGTACGAAGATGGAATTAAATGTTTTAAAAGAAGTGTAAAATTAAATGATGCTTTGGTATTTTGTATATTGCAGAGACTTATAAAACAATGAAAATGTATTGTGAAAGTGCAGAATATTATGAAATGTATGTTTGTGAGAGTAAAGTAAAAGATTTCGATGTAAAAAAGATTTGTTTATTTTTAGAGGAGTATTACAGGAAAACATGTGATCTTGAAAAAAGTAAAAAATATTTTGAAATGGCAAAAGAGATTAATTAAAAATATTTTTTAAATATTAGTGTATTTACAAATAAGTATTATTTTATTATTTAAAGACTACAAGTATATTTCTATTTAAAATAAATAAACAAAAAAAAATATTTATTTACAATATAAGTATTATTTACGTATTTAAAATAATATAAACAAAAAAAATTATTTAAATTTAAGTGTTAATTACGCAATAAATCTACAAGGAAATTTCTAAAAATTTATTTCAAATTTAAGTATATTTACAATTTAAGTATTATTTACGTATTTAAAGATTACAAGTAAATTTCTATTACAATATTTTTTAAATTAAAAATAATTAATTTTA
Organism: Leucinodes orbonalis; assembly: GCA_019425675.1. Classification (NCBI taxonomy): domain Eukaryota; kingdom Metazoa; phylum Arthropoda; class Insecta; order Lepidoptera; family Crambidae; genus Leucinodes; species Leucinodes orbonalis. The sequence continues at coordinate 51,530 of PQWD01008403.1, read as the reverse complement.
AATATAAGTGTTATTTTAGTATTTAAAGACTACAAGTAAATTTTGAAAAATACATTTTAAATTAAAATTATGAGTCAATGAATAAAATTTAAATTAAAAATAAACAAATCAAAGTATAAATAAAAAATTTTTAATCACCCTTATCATGAATTTAATTCTTATAGTTTCTCAGTTTAGTGACCTGCTTTGTACCTATAGTCATAGAATCAAAGGGTTGTAAATCACCTTATGAAATTTGTAGAAAGAGCTCTAATGTCGGAGTGATAGCAAATGGAAAAACGTAATCCAGCTTATGAAAATATTAAAAGAAGCAAACGTCGAAATCTGCATTTGTTTATGGTTGGAAGATCATAGAAAAGTGATGATACTTACACAAAATGGAACATTAACACCGTACATTAAAGGAAGGAATAGTAGTAAGCATGCATTGTGTATAGGAGTATGTCCATCTAGACCCAGAAGAAAAACGAAAAATGTAGTCGATCAACAAAAGCCAATATCTTCACGTATTAATCAACTTCCTGCTCCTCTATGTTATCAATCTAATGGGCAACAGTATTGTGCACAAGGTACCTTACCATGTCAGACCAGTACTGCTACTGGGCAACTCATTCAACCTGCTGCTCCTCTATCATGTCAGACCAGTACTGCTACTGGGCAACTCATTCAACCTGCTGCTCCTTTATGTTGTCAATCAAACGCAACAATGAGTCAACCTTCTACTTCTGTCCAAACAAATATACCACAATGTTGTTCACAAGGTACCTTACCATGTCAGACCAGTACTGCTACTCCTCCATGTTGTCAGACCAATGATGCTACTAGTCAACTCATTCAACCCACTACTCCTCCATGTTGTCAGACCAATGATGCTACTAGACAATTCATTCAACCCACTACTCCTCTATCATGTCAGACCAGTACTGCCATTGGGCAACTCATTCCACCCTACTCCTCCATGTTGTCAATCAGAAATTAATATTCCGCAATGTTGCTCATCAAGTCCCTTGCCTTGTCAGACAAGCGAGACTTCCATTCCTTTATGTTGTCAATCAAATATAGCACAGATAAACAACTCTCAAGTATTGTTTAATGATTGTTCAACGTACCAATACATGCCAAAAGAAGATTGTACTTCTAAATGTAGACCAATAAAATATTATAGGAAAGAAGCAGAGATTTGTTGTGATTGTAATGGTGAAGAAATAGGATTTAGTACAAGCAAAGAGCAAAAGTCTAAAATTTACACGTATACATTTATTGATGACACGACATTTGAGTTATTTGAAACAGAAAAAGTAAAATGTACTATTGAAACATTATACAATCTCGACCTTGATGACGTATGTAGACCTGCATGTATTCCAGAAGTATTATATCATCCTGATGAACTGTATAGAATACAAAGAGAGTTAAGTGAAACATATAATCAGAATGTATGTCTATACATCACTGACTGTAATAATATTATTGTTATTATCAATCAAAAAGTGTACAATGTAGAAATAAATAAATGTGACTCCGAAATAGAAATCAAATGGATGACAAATGAGCAATACGAAAGATTTGTAGAAAGAGGACTGTACAAAGTGTCATTTGAAAATTAAAACCAATTGCATATTTTTTTTTAGCATGTAAAAACTAATACTAAATTTTACAAATATTTATTTTAAACATTCTTTGCTTTACAAGAATCAATAAATAGTTCCTCTACATTATCCACGTCATCCATATGACGATGAGTCATATGATAAAAAAGTCCATTTTTATTTTTATATTTTCTATTACAATCATTTACAGGACATTCAAAAGGTTTAACAATTTTTGATTTTTCTATAGAATGTACATAATTCGTATGATAAGATAACCCGTTTTTACTAGTAAATTTTGACTGACAAAACGCGCATGTAAAAACTTTTTTTTTCTTCTTTTTTTTATTTGTAATATCATTAAATTTAATATCTTTCTCTTGTTCTTCTTTCTGTTTACACCGATTTTCATAATTAAATAATTTTGTATAATCTCCCGTGTACCCACAATGTATAAAAAGTTGTACTAATTCAATATCCAAAAAATCGTCACAAGTGTTACATTGTAATTTTTTTAAAATAACTTCTTTAAACGTATTTCCATTAAAAAAATTTCTATTATCCTTTTTAAATAATTGTGACATGAAAACTAGATTTCAATAGCTTTCTCTTCTTCTATAGATAATACTTTCAAATTTTTTTTATATATAGAAGTATTTTCTATATTTTCGGAATCCACTTTTTCTACATTTTTGATTAAATTTTCATTCATTTTAGTTTTTTTTTTATTTTCACTAGACATTTGAGGGTAAAGAATTTTTTTTATTAAAAATTTTATAAAAATAGAATTAAATGTGAAATATTAACTTATTCTTTTTATTTTTACATTTAATTCTATTTTTTACTATTTTTACTATGCAATTCTATTTTTTACTATTTTTACATTTAATTCTATTTTTTACTAAATAATCTTTTTAAAAAAGTTTTTTGATTTTTATTATCCAATAAATTTAAATGTCAAGTAAAAAAAATGATTTGGAGATTAAAAAATACAAAATATGAAGTTGCTCAATTTTAAATATAAGTTGTATCTCTTTTATGAAATCTTGCACTTCAATTTTTAATAAAATTATGATTTTTCTGTAACAGACAAAACAATCATTTTTTTAGATCTAAGACTTGTTAAAATATTTTTTTAGATCCAGACTTGTTATAGTTACATTTTTCATTTTAACAGTGTAGACTTGTTTAAAACATTTCTCATAAATCAGTACACTTTTCAAGTACTATATTAAAAATACTCTTCTCATAAATCAGTACACTTTTCAAGTACTATATTAAAAACAATGAATGTTTTAATTTACAACTTAAATTGTAAAAATCCTATCTTTTAAATACACCATTTAAGAACACAACTCAGGTAAATTTTACAAATTTACTTTTTCTTTATTTATGCTATTTGAAAATTATTTATTTTTATAAAAATAAATAGATGTTCTCTTTATCTACAAAAATCATTAGATATATTCTTTATATTATGAATAGCTCGTGTTAATTTATAAAATAATATTTTATATATCTACTATATATTTATTATATATCTACTATATATCTATTATATATTTATTATATATTTATTATATATCTATTATATATTTTACTTCATAAGCTATTTAATTACATAAAAAAACTATTTTGTCGTGTAGACTAAAAATTAAAATATTTTGACATCATTCATAAAATTAATTTTTGATCAATTTAACATATAAATAATATTTAGATCTCGTTATCAAATACAATAATATCTGCCTTTACTTATTAATAAAATTGTACTTGTAACATTTCTACAAATAAAAAGTATAGTTACATTAACTCTTCAATATTTTATTACTAGTAATAAATGATATTATTTATACCTCTTTTAGAATTATAAACCTTTTAGTGGTCATCTACAATATTGTATAACTGGTCATTTAAAAATTTTTATAAATATAAATAGTTGGAATATTGATAAATATATTTTTTAATATTAATATAAACAGTTGAAATATTAATATATTTGTTAATATTAATATAAACAGTTGAAATATTAATATATTTGTTAATATTAATATAAACAGTTGGAATATTAATAAATTTTTTAATATTAATTTATAACAGTCATTTAAGATAAAAAATTTAAAAAAGTACCCCCTATGGAAGACTTTGAAAAATTAAATCTATTAATCCAAACCATTAACATTATTTTTGTAGGTCATGTAGACGCCGGTAAATCAACTATATGTGGACAAATACTAAATCTTAAAAATGTAGTTGATTCGCGTACTCTACAAAAATACAAAGAAGAAGCTAAAACAACTGGTAAAGAAAATTGGTATTTAAGTTGGTGTATGGATACAAATCCAGAAGAACGGGAAAAAGGTATAACAACCGAATTAGGAAAAGCTTCATTTGATTTACCTAATAGAAAAGTTAAGATTCTTGATGCACCTGGTCATAAACAATTCGTTTTTGAAATGATTAGCGGGGCGAATTATGCGGATGTGGGTGTTTTAGTAGTAAGTGCTAGAAGTAAGGAATTTGAGGCTGGGTTTGACAAAAGAGGACAAACAATAGAAAATATCTATTTAATGAAATGTAGTACTATTCAGAAATTAGTTGTATTGGTTAATAAAATGGATGATCCTTCTGTACTTTGGTCAATTGATAGATTTAATGAAATTAAAGAAAAACTCGAAAAATTTTTATCAAAAATTTTCCCTGATACAGTTTTTATACCGGTGAGTGGTCTTAAAGGGGATAATATAGCTAGTGTAGGCAATACTAATGAGGATATTACAACTGAAAATAATAACAATTGGTATAATGGACCATCTTTTTTAGAGTATTTAAATAATGTGGATATTGGCAAAAGTGATTTTGAGACGTTAAATGTAGTTGTTATTGAGAAATATAAATCTGTAGGTTCAAAATCAATATGTGTAAAAGTAAATGGAGGTATTTTAAAAAAGAATGACCTGGTTAAAGTTTTACCTAATAATTCAGAAGTACAAATAAGTAGTATTTCCACTATGGAGGATGTAGAAATAGACAAGTGTTATCAAGGAGATATCGTTAATATTAAATTAAAAACTGATTCTGAAGATTTTGCAATAGGTAGTCGATTAGTGAGTACTGATAATGATTCATTTAAATGTACACAAGAGATTTCTAGTGTAGTAATGGTTTTAGAAAGTACTCCTATTTTTAGTGTTGGTTTGGAGTGTATTTTACATATAGGAGTCGTAACAGTGCAGTGTAAAATAGTTGATATTAAAGTAACTGGTAATAAAAATAAATTTATTAGAATTAAAAAAAAAAGGATTAGTCGAAATTAAATGTGATAAAGAGATTGTTTTATCAAATAAAGAGGTTGTAGAAAAGTTTGTCTTGAGATGTGGAGAAAAAACAATTGGTCTTGGAAAAGTAATTAAAAAATAAATCTTTCGATATTTTGTTTATTATTGTTATATATAATATTATTGTTATATATAATAGTACTACTATTAATATTATTATAAGTGATATTTATAATATATATTATTATTATCACATATATTATTATTGTTATAAATATATTAGTATTATAATAGTACTAATATTAATATTATTATTGTTTATATAATATGATATTAATATTTGTAAAACATAAATTTAAATACAAATATTATAATAGTACTAATATTATTACAAATACATCTACAATATAAAACTATATTAATACAAATAATATTATTATAAATATTAGTAATTAAAATTATTTAATCATTCTTCTTTCTCCATCATATCTTATTTTTCTTCCTTGTCTACTTCTTACTCTTACAATTCTAGCATGACAAGCACATGAAATACAATATTGATTTTTATAAGACATTCTTGGTACTTCAAAAATATCGTAAATAGAAGCAACTTTTACATCATCCATAGAACCAGCTTCTACTAATGGAACAATTTTAAACCTTTTAATGGCTTTATCTTTGGGTACAATTCTACCACATTTATCACATTGGACAGGTTTACAAGATCCTCTATTTTTTCTGTTTTTTCCATGATTTTTTCTCTTTACAGGCATTTTTAGGGGTAAAAATATTTAGCATAAATAATTTTGAACAATAATAATATAGGATGTATCTTTATATATATAGTACATACATAGTAGTATATTATATATATAATATAGTAGTATATCTATAATGTAGAAATAATTAAGTTGTATATACAAAATAGATATTTTAATATATCTATACAAATTATCTGTATATATTATATTTATATACAAGACATATATGTAATAATATTATTTAAAGTAACTCAATATTAATATATTATATACTATAAAATTCAATATTAATATAATACACTTCATTATACAAGTATTTTATTATATACACTATAAAACTCAATATATTACACTATTAACTCAATATATTTATTATATGTAATATTAAAGTACCTTTCTATACAAAAAGACTGAAAAGACAAGTCCAACTAATCCCATGGCTATTAAAGCCATAGATAAAAAATAATTTTTAGTGCCTGCCCAAGAGACTTGACTAAAAAAGATACTCTTTTTCCCATAAGGAAATGTTGAATCAATTTCCACTTTATAAACTCCACTCTCTTCCACGTCTATTATTCCCCATAACTTTCTAAAGTTATAAAATGGGGCTGTATAGATCCAATTAATAAATCTTGTATTTTCTGATAAATCAGGTATATTTTTATATTTTTTCCAAAGGGGAGGAGGTATAACTTCATTTCTTTCATAACCACTTGGTTTTATTCGTTTTCGCATGCTATTCCAACTTATATCATTTAAATTAACTTTTAAATTAGAAAAATTAAATTTGTCTTGGAAGAAAGTATTCGGTAAAATACCAGCTGGATAAAAATCTTTACCATTTCTACTACTTAAAGGGTCAGTGACATTAGAATGGTATCTGTTTTACCTTTCAATTGGTCGTAACTTATACTTTTTGAATATTTTAAATTAGATTGGTAAAAATTGTCAATTTGAATATAAAAATAAATTGTAGACTGAGGTAGAAAAACAGAAATAGTCTGACTTTCCTTGTAATTTATTTTTTTCTCATATAAATTGTAAAATGAGTGGGTCATTAAACATCCCATTACAATTGACAAGATACTTAGAATTAATAGAAAGAAAGAATGTTTTGATAAATTTTGTGAAGCGAAATGACCTTTTACCTTTTGTTTTAAAATGTCATCTTTCAATTTCTTTATAAGTGTATTGAACATATAAAGGGTACACAATTTTATAAACAATATAACAATATGTATAATATTAATATATTAGTTTTTGTATAATTGATATTAATATATTAGTTATATTTGTATAATATTAATATATTAGTTGTTAATGTATAAGATAGTATTGTAGATATACCTAACCTATATTTATAACATAGTAAGTATAATAAGTATAATTGCAATAGATACTTATAACATAGTATGATTATGTATGATATAGTACAAATATAACTACAGTATAATTAATAATAATAATAATAATATGTATAATTATTAATATATTTATTATATCATATTTCATTCTTTATACTTTCTTTGTAGTCTACTGCTGTACCTCTAAAATATCTAAGTGTCTTATTCTCACAAACATAAACTTCATTAAAAGCTTTACTTACAAAATTCAAATCATGACTAACACAAACTACTCCTCCTTCAAACCTTTTAATACAATCACCCAATGCTTCAATAGACTCCATATCTAAATGATTAGTAGGTTCATCAAAAACTAATAAATTGGGTTTTAATCCATTTATAAGTGCCATAGTCAATCTACTTTTTTGTCCACCAGATAAAGTGCCTATCCTTTGATTATCAACATTCAATCCAAAATTCGATAAAGCTCTTTTACTCTCTTCAAATGTATTTTGTTTTAACATCAAATCTAAAACTTTTTCATTTACATTTAAATTATCAACATGATGTTGTGCAAAATATCCTACGCTAAGTGTCGGTGCTTTTAAAATGTACCCATCACAATTTTGTAAATTATTTGTTAACATTTTTAAAAAGGTGGATTTCCCTTGTCCATTAGCTCCTACAATCACAATTCGTGATTGATTTGTAATAGAAATCGTTATATTATTGAAAATAGGATTATTTTTAATATAAGAAAACTTAACATCTCTCATTTCTACTAAAAGACCTTTAAAAATTGTACTGTCAAATGTAAATTTTATAATTGGGTCTTTTTTGGGTGGTACAAGTGGTGGCATTTTAGCAAGTTGTTTGATTTTTGATTGTGCTAGTGCAGCTCTCGCTGCACTAGCTCTAAACCTATCTATAAAACTTTGTAAATGCTCCCTTTGTCTTAATTGATTTTCATATTCTCTTTTAAGTTGAATCTGTTTATTATTTCTTTGGTTAACAAATGAATTATAATTTCCTTTGTACGTGTCAATTTTGAAATCATTTAAATGTAAAATCTCATCAACCACATTATTTAGAAAATCTCTATCGTGTGAAACAATAATAACAGTTTTTAATTTTTTAATTTGTTTTTCCAACCAATTTAAAGCTACAATATCTAAATAATTAGTAGGTTCATCTAGTAATAATAAATCAGGGTTAATATTAATAGCCTTAGCAAGATGTGCTCTCATTCTCCAACCTCCACTAAGATCTTTTAAATTTTTCAAAATCATTTCTTTTGTAAATCCAAACCCTGATAAAATACGCCCGCCATTTTCACCAACATGTTCTAAAACTGAAAGATCAAGATTACATTCTTGTTCAATCATATAAATTTTAATACCACGAGGTATTCCAAATTTTCTTTTTTTTATATTTTTTAATAAAGTCGTTTTTCCAATACCATTTCTCCCTACTAGACCGTATTTTTTACCTCTACAAATTGTTAATTCACAAGAATCAATAATCAGTTTACTTTTAATACTCAAATTTATATTTAAATTTATATCATCATGATAAATTTCATCTGTTGAGGAATATTCATCTTCAGAAGATTCAGAAAATTCCATGACTTCTTCTATTGTGTCATTTTTTTCAATGACTTTTGTATGAGTTTTTCTTGGTTTGATACAAAATGGTGTCTCTAGTGGTATTGGTTTTAAATTGTGATTGAGTTTGTATTTTTCCAATCCTAAAGATTGTGCTTCTTCATCTGTTTCAAATGGATACTCTTCTAATTTTGCCAAGAATTTATTTTTAATTTCTTCTAAGTCCATAAAGGGCATTAAATATATTCTATTCATTTCTATTAACAAATAATGTATTTATATATACTATTAAATTATATATTATATCTGTTACATATTTTATGGATCTGTTATTTATTTTATATATACTATTAAATTATATATTATATCTGTTACATATTTTATATATCTGTTATATATTTTATATATCTGTTACATATTTTATGGATCTGTTACATATTTTATGGATCTGTTATATATTTTAATATCTGTTACATATTTTATGGATCTAGTACAGTACATTAAAATAATTTATAATATAAGTGAAAATTAATATAAAGATCTCTAGGCTTACAAAACTATTAATTAGATCTTTCTATTAATTTTTATATCTAAAATTTAAGAACACAACTCAGTTTAGCAAATAGAAAATCATTCAAGTTTCCATTTATAAATAAATTTTTTATACCCCCATGAGTAGAAGAAGGAATGTATTTCATAAAAAGTTCCGTAACACTCAAACATTAAAAACTACATGTAAAACATCTGTAAGATTTTTATAGTTTATGGACACCTGAATGTAGTACCATTTTTTTATAATATTTTTTCCAATCATTCTTTTCTTTATGCAAATGGCATTCATGCAGATAAAGTTTATTTATTTGGATATCATTTATGCACATATCATTATTTTATCCATTCATGCAAATGTAGTTTTTTATATAAATGTCCTTCATGCACTTCATTTATTTTATGTTACCTTTTTCATGCACATTGATTTTTTTAATTATAACCCTTTAAATGTTGCCATGTATTTACACAAAAGATAAAAAGAAGAAATTAAAAAAATGGGAAGAAGGTTTTTATAAATACAATAATAAGAAATTAACTTTGTACGACTCAGATAAAAAATTATTATGTACTAAAGTAACTGATTTAAATGAAGAAATAGATACTTTTAAATATTTTATTTATATTGAGAATTGTAATACTAGAAGTAATGAATCTATAAAGAAGAATGATAATATTGAGATAAAAAGTAATGAATTTATAAAGAAGAATGATAATATTGATTTAATAAGTAATGAATCTATACAGAAGAATGATAATATACATATAAGGAGTAATGAATCTATACAGAAGAATGATAATATTGATATAAGAAGTAATACAAAAAGAACAAATAAAGAACTTTTAGAAATAATAAAAAAAATATGAGAAGAACAATTATTACTAATATTGAATAAAGTAATATATAATTAAGTAAAATGCAATTAAGTAATATATAATCAAGTAAAATGCAATTAAGTAAAATGCAATTAAGTAATATATAATTACGTAATATATAATTAAGTAATATATATTAGTATTACAATTAGTACTATAACTAATATATAATATTTATACAACTAAAATATAAACTTATAATAACTAATATATAATAATTTATACATAATAGTATTACAATTAATACATAGACAATAAATATATTTTAATTATTTGATATCTTTTCCAATCTTAATATTTGTCGGTAAAACATTTACAAACTCCTCAACTGAAATTCGTTTTATGATTTTTGTTATTCTCTCATCTGCATTTTTCATATAATGGGAAATTATTCCCTGGACAACTTTACCTTTTTTATCTTTTCCTGGTAAAATCCGCACATTAAATTTATATAAATTTTTAAGAATTTTGTACGGTGCGGAAATTGGCATAGCAAAGTCAATTTCGTAATTACTAGGGTCTGTAACAAATACAGCATTTTCAAATTTAATAAAATAATCTCCTTCTTTTATATCATCACTAGTCTTAAATAATAATCCCACTCCATATTCTAACTTATAAACATTTACATACGTTTTATTTCCTCTTATTAAAAAAGACCCTTTAGGTAAAAATTGTCCTGTTGGTGGGGTCTTAGAAACTTGTTCCCTTTGACGTACCAAACTGGAGAAACAATATTTAATTCCCAACATGCAGATTGGCATAAAGCGACAAGTGCAGCTTCTTCTACATCTACATCATCAGTTGTTATAACACTTGACCCACCAGAAGATTCAGTATGAAAATACAAATTATTACTTAATAAATGTTTTTTAACTAAAATTTCATTTTGTTGACTGTTTTTCCCACCAATTATTAATTTTTTATCAGTTGAAAAACAAAAAATAAATTTTTCAAACCAAAATACAGTTCGTTGAATTTTAACCTTCTCTTCTTTTTTAAATGTTTTGATTTTTATCGTATCAATAGCTATTTTAGTTTTATTAATTTTTTCTTGTAACTTTTTTTTCTTTTCAAAAATATTTTGTACGTTAGAATGAATAGATTTAGTAAAATCAATTTCAACATAATGAGAATCATCATTATCTTGTAAATTTATAATACATGACTTGTTTTTGAAATCTGATCTTATTATATTTTTTGCCACGTCATTTCCTTTATTTTTTTCATCAATTTGAAAATTTTTAAAATCTTCCCACCGGATTTTATTTTTTAAAACAGAATTGTGAATTTTACAAATTTCTTCTACTAAATTTTGATTATTGACTAATAAACTTGTTTTTATAGACAAATCTTCTACCATATTTTCTAATTCCTTAATATGTTCATATTGTTTATCTTTGACTTTTTGCGCCTTGTCGACAGGTTGTTTTTTCGATTTTTTCCTATCAGAAAAAAAATATTCAACGGCTTCGTTAAAAGTCTTAAATTCAATTTTATTTTCAGTTTGCAAATTAAAAGGAAAAAAAGAAAAGGTTTTCCTTTTTTTAATTGTACTGTTCCGATATTTCCAATATTATTTATGAAATCTGAGAAATCTTTAAAAATTTTATTAAAAGTTTCTTCACTGTTACTTTTACTGTTGCATTCATTATCTCTATTACTACTTGATTCAATACTAACTCTATTATTTAGATCTTCATTACTAATCTTATTATTTAGTTCACTAGTAATTTTATTATTTGGTTCACTAGTAATTTTATTATTTGGTTCACTAGTAATTTTATTATTGAATCTTCATTATAATCTCTATTATTAATTTTATTAGTTAAATCATCAACCAATTCTTTGTCAAAAGGTAAAAACTCATTAAAATCCATTTTACAATAATTCGTATAACTAAAATCAAATTCTACTGGGTTAAAAACGTAGGTCGTATTTTTGACAATATCTAATTCTTTAACAACTCTAAAAACTTCTATTATTTTATCATTTTCATCTAAAATAAAAACATTTCCACCACTAAAAAACTCAACTACTATTTTTTGTCGAGTCAATTCAAAAACTACTACTCTATCAAACCCAACTTGATACAAATTAATTAATTTATCTCGTCTTGCTTTTTTTCGCAATATATTACAAAAATGACTTATACCTTCATCAGCTTCAGATGTAAGATGAATTCTAATACCCGGTTCAATAAGTAAAATGTCTTTTGAACTGAATTTGATATAAATAATTCTTTGTTGTGTTGTATAAAAATTTTGAATAAATTTATTTACAAGTTTCGGTTTGAGTTCGTTGACAATAGCGCGAATATCTAAAAATGTAAATCTTTGTTTCATTTTAGAGGGTAAAAAAATTACAAAGAAATTGTTTTAATATTTATATATACGTTATTAATTTAAAGCGACACCTGTAAATAATTATAGAAATTAAATAAAAAAATATAAGCTATGTTTATTATACAACTATAGAAATAATAAAAATATTATTATTATTATTATTATTATTATTATTATTATTATTATTATTTTATTATTATTATTATTATTATTATTATTATTATTATTATTATTATTATTATTATTATTATTATTATTATTATTATTATTATTATTATTATTTTATTATTATTATTTTATATTATTATTATTATTATTATTTATTATTATTATTATTATATTATTATTATTATTATTATTTTATATTATTATTATTATTATTATTATTATATTTTATTATTATTATTATTATTATTATTTTATTATTATTATTATTATTTTATTATATATTATTATTATTATTATTTTATTATTATTACTAGTTCATATATAATTGTAATTATAAATCTCATATATTATTATTATACAACTATAGAATTGGTTTTATAGAACAACTATAAATAATGTTTATTTTACATATTTAAAAAGTTTTAAGTTAGTTCAGACATCTTTTTCTTTTATTGCATTTGTAAGGTGAAAAAAAACGTAATCTAAAAACAAAGAATGTTTTTTTTGTTAAAAATTACATTCTTAGAAAATGTAATCAAAATTCTAATTGATCTTTAAAATAATCTTGACTTAGTTTGAATAGTAAATTGTGTATTTATTATTGTTTACAAATAGATAAATGTGTCTCACTTGTAAATTTTATTTTAGTTACAAATATTATAATTTAACTTCTATAGACACATGACGTGTGTATTTTCATTGGCTAAATTATGGCTTATTTTAATAATAACAATAAATAGTCTTAATTAAAAAACATTAATATATAGTCTTAATACTAAAATATTAACAAGTAGTTCAGTAGAACAAAAAAAGTCTTAATAATAAAACATCAAAAATATCTTTAACAATAAATAATTTAAATTAATAAACATTAAAGTATAACCTATAATTTATTTCTTCTTCTTTAATTTGCTTGTAGGTGGATTGTGTTTAAACAAAATTATATCTCCATCATTGACAATATATTGCTTTCCTCTTTGGTAATATTTTCCGTGTTTTTTTACTTCAGCCTCAGAACCGAGCTCAATCATGTCATCATAAGAACACACTTCGGCCATAATAAAATAATTCATAAAATCACTATGTATAACTGCACCGGCTTGAGGGGCAGTAATCCCTTTTCGTATAGTCCAACTTCTTACCTCATCTTTACCAACAGTAAAAAAATTAATTAAATTTAATAATTCATATCCTTTTTTAGCCAATTTACCAATAAAAGGTGTTCTTTTTTCACTAGTATGCTCGTAAATGGCACTAAACACAATAACATTTTTTGTAAAAGATAACAAAGATCTAAGGTGTTTGTTTACTCGCTTCTTTTCGTAATCCTCTTCGCTTACATTTGCTAAATAAACAACATTTTTCACTGTCAATAAATCCATTGTTGAGATAAAAACAATTTCTTCATCATTAAACGTGTGTTCGTTCACCCAAGATGTCTCTAAAATCTTAAGTATTCTCTCTACAAGTGACAACCTATCTTTATATTTTTTATCAAGAGGTTTTCCTCTACTATCTTTAATCATACGTTCGTAAAATTTAGTCAACGTTTCTATGTCTTTTTTACGAAGCTCGTCATTCACAACGTTAACATCTCGAAGTGGATCAATCGAATCCTCGACATGCAAAATTTCAGTATTTTCAAAACATCTAACAACATGAAATATAGCATCTACATTCCTTATATGATTTAAAAAACAATTCCCTAAACCAAATCCCTCACTAGCCCCTTTGACTAATCCTGCAATATCAGTTACATTAAGACAAGCTTTTACAACTTTATTAGGTCTACAAATCTTCACTAAATTATCACATCTAACATCATCAATTTCAACTTTACCAAAAGAGGGATCAATTGTACAAAATGGATAATTTTCAGCTGGTACTGAATTTTTAGTTAGAAAATTAAATAACGTACTTTTTCCAGTATTTGGCAAACCTACAATACCAACAGTTAGATTATTTGATTTTAAAGATCGAGTAAATTGTACTGTCATTAACAAGGGTAAAAAAAATATCTAATATTTTATTGTAATTTCATTATCACAAAATCAATACAAACAATATAAATAACTGAAATTAGTAAAAAAAATTTAAATGGAAAAATATGTAAAAACTAAGTTAAAATAAAATGTTGTATAATTAAAAAATGAAAATGAGCACACAAGAAAAACATCAACATAAATAAATAAAAATGTTTTATTCTGTAAAATCGGCACACAAGAAAAGCCAATAAAAATTAATAAACATCAATAATTAACGCTTTACGCGCCAGCATACCTTAACGGCCTCGCTTATAGGAGAAAAAGACGTTCCCGTAGGACAACAACTTCATAGTCACTGAGTGACTGACCCACCTTAAGTGGGCATTAGAGGAACGTATTAGCCTGATTTAAAACACCATTTAAGAACACAACTCAGTTCAGCTTTAGGTACAGCATCAGTATCATGCCCGACTTCTTTTTAATCTAAAGTTTATGCAAATAAGTGTAAATTTATATAACGTGAAAATGTACTAGGTAAATATCAGAGGGGTTTTAAATTGTAAAGTATATTAATTCTCTTTACGGTTCTATTCCGTATATTGATTTCGAAATTATAAAAATATTTTTTTTGTCCGGGGTCAATGTAATTTTTAAATTACACAATATCTAAATTAAAAATATAAAAGGTAAATTAGATATTGTCAACGTAGTAAAAAAAATATATTCTATTCATTTATTAAAGATCTATTATATAGTCATTTTCAGAACAACAGATCCAACTTTTACATTTATCAATTATAAATTGTTTCCAACCCCATACCTCATAGCTAACTGCTTTCCGTACATTTCTCTTATGTTTTCTCATNAAACATAGTATTTTGAAGGAAAAAGGATTGTTAATAAAAATATTATTTTATAGTTGTTGTAATTATTTTATAGTATTTGTGAATTATTTTATAGTTATTTGTGAATTAATGCATAAATTGTTTATATATGCATTCTATAATTTTATTATATTTTTCATTTTAACCAAATTTATCATTTTCTAATTAACTAATGCATTAATTTACAAACATACTATCATCATTTCTAATTAACTATGCATTAATTTACAAAAATACATATCATCATTTAACAAATTTATCATTTTTTATAAGTTTTTACCCCCATGGATATATTTTTTGATATGAACTTGAATTAGAAAAATTAAACAATATTTTTAAAGAAGAAAAACAATTTACCAGGTATTGGGTAAAACCTTATGATCTTCTTGTTTTCAAGTCTTTATTTTTGAGGTCGAAATTTATGAAACTTTTTCTTTATAAAAAGAAATAGAAGAAAAGTGGGTATGTAAAAGAAACTTAAATTCGGAAGACACTTTTGAATTAGTCATTTTGGTGTCTTGGAAATGTTAGAAAGAATTATGTCTTTAAAATAGAATATAATGTTACATGTAGAAGACAAGTTTAATTTACATGTAGAGACAAGTTTAATTTACATGTAGAAGACAAGTTTAATTTACATGTAGAAGACAAGTTTAATTTACATGTAGAAGACATAGTTTAATTTAGAAGATATAAATTCTGAAACTAGTTTAAACTTAAACGAAACATTGTTTGAGAATTTTATTACATTAAATGAAAAATTTAAAAAAAGCTATACAAATTTGTTAGAAGACATTTCTGGTAATAAAATAGAGTAACATTTTTTTGATTTGTTTTACTATAAAACGTTGTTTTATAATTTTTAAATACTCTATTTATTAATTTATATATCATATTTTATGAATGATAACAAAGATAAACCTATAGAAATGCCTTCGAGGGGGCGTCCTCGTAAAAAAGATCATTCAATGATTCGTTTTTAATAATGATTTTATGCATAAACAAATGTTAATCCTTCTTTCAGCTTTGACACAAGCACAGAAGAAATAAATTTAGGAAGAATGTGTCCTTATAATACAAGAATGAAATGAAATTTTAGAACAATTTAATAGAATAGGGGATGTTATAGAAAATAACAGAATACCCGACCCTTATAAAATTAAAGATGATATTTCACAGATAAGCCCAAATGATATACAAAATAATAAAATGAAATACCCCGAATTTAATTTCGATACCAAAACAAAGAAAAATACCGAATACTTTTCAGACCCAATATTCTTATAATATTCCCAATACAACCCCTATGAGGAAAATAAATATTTTATAGGATGGAGAAATAGAACAAAACAATATGAGGCAACAATTATACGACCAAAGACCCCCATTTATACACCAATTCGAGACCTGTTTTAAATATTTCAAATTTTTATAAACCACCACAACTACATGAGACCACTTGCCCCTCAGAACACAAGACGAAATTGACTCAGCTTGGGCTTATAAAAAAAGAGAAAAGTAATCCAATTTGTGGCAATATGTAAAAAATCCAGGGGCCCTTTCAATTCAATAATTCATCCTTCTAAATATTCAAGCTTAGATTATATTCAAGGAAATGATCTCTACAATAATAGAATACATAATGAAAGAGAATACAATAATAGTATCTTACTTTATATTTTAAATTCTAATAAAGAACTTAATGAGGAATATAAACAAATTGTAGCTAATTTTCAAAGAAGAGTCAACGAACTAGATTTTACTAATGTCACTGTTCATCAACTAAAACTTCTTATGAAGGAATTTGGCCTTAACCATACAGGAAAAAAAAATGAATTGATTGACCGTGCAAAACAAACAATTAAAAAAATTGAAGCAACTTCAAATGAAAATTAGAAGAAAGAATGAAAGTTTCAAAGTGAAGAAAATAGACGAAGATGATTATGAAAATGTATTTTTAATTATAAATTAAAATTCTGTAAATAATAATTTTTTATTTTTTAGGCCCAAATTAAATAAAAAATAAAATGTTGCATAAAAAAAAGTAAATGTTGTATTGAATAAAAAATAAACCAGCACACAAGAAAAGCTACCAAGCCATTAAAAACTTCGCTGACAAAAAAAAACAACAATAAGTAACGCTTTACGCGCCAGCATACCTTAACGGCCTCGCTTGTAGGAGAAAAAGACGTTCCCGTAGGACAACAACTTCATAGTCACTGAGTGACTGACCCACCTTAAGTGGGCATTAGAGGAACGTAGTAGCCTGGCTCAATACACCATTTAAGAACACAACTCAGTTCAGCTTTGTGATACAGCATCAGTATCATGCCCGACTTCTCCCAAGTCTAAAATAAATAAAAGTTTTCTTATTAGTTACACTAATTCGTTGTTCTTGGGTTTAAATCTTTGAGTTTCTTATGAATCATAATAGCTCTAGACCAAACCATTTTATCTAAGAACTCTATGATGCAACAGAGTTCTTCAATCTTTTCTGGATTACTTTTCAATCCATTCTTATTACCAAGTAATTTTACTTTATCTTGTTACTTGTTCTAGAACATCTCAATATCGGCAGTTTTTCAGCAAATGAAGATCTAACCTCACTTAAGAGGCTGCACTCAATCAAAAAATGTTCTAAATTTCTTGTGGTCCATCACATAAAAAGCATCTACTCCTATAAATCACAGGGATTCTTTTAGAATTGGCCAAGGATGAGGACCACTTAACTAGATTGCATCTCAATCTAGTATATGTTCTAATCTTACGATTGGTCATTTTCTGTATGACATATTTGATTTGTGAATCTCCTATATCATACTTTTTTGCTATTGATGAAGCTATAGAAGTATTCAAAGATCTCCTACTTCTTAGCACATCAATAATTCTTGCTGTGATCAATCTATAATCACTGTTATCATAGTCATTACTGACAAATCTTTTTAACCATCTTTGTGTCCTTGTACACCAAGTGGTTTTTCTTTCTCTCGGATTAATTGATATTATATCCGAAATAATTGTTTTATTGTGTTTCCACTTATTGTATGCTCTATATCTACTTAGAGCTGCTTGTATATGAATTCGTTCAATACTGAACTCATCCATTACTCTATCAAGGGGGACTAATACTCGTTTGAATATCATCCTTAGAGACTTTCTTAAGACCCTATTGATCTTTCCTGCTCTTGTACTTGACATTCCCCAAAGTTCACTACCATACATTAATGCAGGTACAAGTACATTTTTTACTAAGATGGCCTTGAAAGTAAGGTTTATGCTACTACTAAGTAGCTTTGGCATCAAGGCATCTAAAGCTTTCTTGCCACGCGCAGCAGCGTCTCTGACAATATGTTCTTCTAGGGTATTCCTTTTTATCAGAACACCTAGATATCTGTATTCTGTGACTTCATCAATGTCACCAAAGTCTGTTTTGAGGGAAAACAAACTTCTATTTAATTGAGTATTAGAATGAACAGACCATTCTAATACTCCACTCTTTTTGCAGTTGATCTTCATTCTGTTATCAACTGCCCATTTTGATATTTTCCTAATCTTGTTGTCAAGATCAATGATGTTATTTCCAAAGACCACAATGTCATCAGCAAACATCAGTCCTGGAACTTTTGTATTTGATCTGGTGCTTTGTTATTACCACATTTCTTTAATGCAGATAAAAATTCTTCTTCTGTTATTTCCATTGGAAGATCAGCAAGATTGGTTTTATCGTAGATAGTTACATCTACTTCTTTTTCTGATGCTAAATTAGCATAAAATTTATTTGCTATTTCTAGCTTTTTTTCTTGACTGGTCTGAGTAGTCCTTTGTGGTCTATTAATCCCACCTGATCCAACTTAATGGACGTTGTCCTACTATTTTTCAGTTATTGCCAAACGCATACGCTTATCACTTCTAAAAGTATAAATGCATTTAAATGTATGTTAACCTACTATATGTGATAAAAAAGCAGTAACCTCAAAATGTCGGCATACACCTTCATTCTTACAGTTCTGCTTAAAAGAGTAGTATTCTCCTAAATGTATCTTTGAGCTACGCTTCAGGCTTAAGAGGCTTTCAGCCTTAATCGAAACGACGTAGCTAAGCAACATAACTTAATAGTTAATCGCACTACCAGTGGTCATCACTTAGAGTTCCTCTCGTACTATCAAAGTTCACTCAAAAATACTTACAGTAGGGTAAAACTAACCTGTCTCACGACGGTCTAAACCCATCTCACGTTCCTCATTACCGGGTGAACAATCCAACACTTCGTAACATATACACTACGATGATCAGAAGAGACGACATCGAAGAATCAAAAAGCAGAGTCGCTATGATCGCTTGCCTGCTACAAGCCAGTTATCCCTGTGGTAACTTTTCAATCACCCAATACATAATGAATGTAATTGGGATCGCTAGGCCAAGGTTTCCCTACTAAATACAGTCATATGCATAAAGTAAAGCAGATTTATTCCCTTATAATAAACTGATGGTTACCATCCATCATTCATCTACCTTAGGACAGCTGTGTTACTTTTTAACAGCTGTACCGCCCCAGCCAAACTCCCCATATATTCTAATAAATAAATATTCAAACATACTAGTGGTTTCACAATAAAACTCCCACCTCTCTACAATATACCGAATATTTATTAAAACATACTAAAGTCAAGCTCAACAGGGTCTTCTTTCCCCGCTGATTATACCAAGCCCGTTCCCTTGTCTCGTGGTTTCACAAAATTGTAAGTAGGGACAGTAGGAATCTCGTTGCTCCATTCATGCGCGTCACCAATTAAATGACGAGGCATTTGGCTACCTTAAGAGAGTCATAGTTACTCCCGCCGTTTACATTCGCTTACACAACTTTAACAATAAATGCACTGGGCAGAATTCACTTCTTGTAAATACAAAAAGCTATGTTTTTAATAAACAGTCAGATTCCTTACATAGTAAAAGTTCTAGCATGCTAGAGCCAATCTTTATCCCAAAGTTACAGATCTAATTTGCCGAATTCCCTTACTTACTTTAATTTAAAATATTTGTTATGATACAAAGACACCTGATGCGGTATAGGTACGGTTATAATTACATTATTTTTATCAAGTATATATAAATAACTACTTCTTATCATGACAATCCATAGTTATAATATCATCTAATTCATTTATCTTAGATTATAAATAATATACTGTCATAATCAAGTTGCCTTTAAGTAATTTAATAAAGAACTATTAATCTTTTTTGTTTTTAAAATAACACCGATTCACTTCAATAATAATTGAAAACCCTAGTCTATATCTATACAAATATATTGTTACTGCCTCCAAGATCGGCTCATTTGTTTCTTCTATATGTACTCACATACATACTTCAATACAAACAAATTGCACAGCTACCTAAATATTTATAGAAACATCTCATAAAAGTAGTAATCTTCTTCCATTTTATACAATAATACATTCGGTAGGTACGTTGTAACACGTTTCTTAGCGGATTTCTACTTCCATAACAACCGCCCTACTGTCTCAATGTATTCATCATATTTATGGTATAATATCTACTATTTAGAATATTTAATGTTTCATAAGGTTCATCCCTTTTTGCACATCATTCTTACAATCATGTGCCCACTAGTCATACAATAGATTCATTACATAAACTTAATTTATATAATTCCATAGAATTAAAGATTTCTCATAATTAAAAAACTATAACAGTGTCCTACATCTATGTCCTATATAATAATGACTGCTGTCCTGAGAGACATTTCGCTGTGAACCAGCTACCACACAGTTCGATTGGTCTTTCGCCACTATACACATCTTAAATCATCGATTTGCACGTCAGAATGATTATGGTCTTCCAATAAACTGTCGCTTATCTTCAACCAGAACATGTATAGTTCACTGTGTTTCGGGTCTTATAATTATAACTAATCAAATTAATAACGACTATAGATTTTATCTCGCTATAATTATAATCTCCTTGGTCCGTGTTTCAAGACGGGTCCTTAAAAATAAGGCTATTCCCCACATTTTCACAAATTCCTTCGCAGTACTTATTTGCTATCGGTATACCATTATATTTAACCTTAGATATCTCATTCTACCTTTATTCAAACTGCACTACCAAGCAGCCCTACTCAAATATTATTATTCTATTCTATCAATAACGAATATAATATTCTCTATGATAATAATTAATAGAACAAATGATTTACATCTCCAATAAAGGATTACAATCAAGGGTTATTTCTTGTTCACTCGCTGCTACTAAAGAAATCCTAGTTAGTTTCTTTTCCTCCTTTTAATGATATGCTTAAGTTCAAAGGGTTATCAATATAAATAATATATTAATTCGGTAAATAATTATACTTTCGTATTCTATTACGACCTTCATCGTTATGGTATCCTATTGATCCCATGTGTGGGTACAAAAATAAATAATAATAAACAAACAATATTATATTAACTATTATGATCCTGCTAATGGTTCTCCAACAGCAACCATGTTACGACTTATATCAGATCTAATACATATTGTTCAAGTAGTTTTCACTAATTTCACAACACATATCATCTTAGATAGCGACGGGCGGTGTGTACAAAGAACAGGGACACATTCAATTCTACTTATTTAATAAAATTTACTAGCAATTCCAAGTTCAAATATCTCTTACAAAATATTATCCCATAAAGATTATATATCTATTGTATTGCGCGTGCAGCCCAAAATGTCTGAGGGCATAACGGACCTGTTTTAATCCTTTCCTTCCTACACTGATTGTGTCTGTCTATAAAAAAAGGGTCTCACGTCTTGTTGAAATTAATCAAAACTTCACAGCATCCATTGAAAACGGCCATGCACCACTATTATCATCCTCAGATAATATATCTTCTCTGAATAATAAAATATTGGTAAGTTACCTCGCGTTGAGTCAAATTAAGCCGCACAATCCACTCCTTGTGGTATTCTTCCGTCAATTTCTTTAATTTTCAATCTTGCGATCATACTATCCCCAGAGCCAAAAAACTCAAATTTCTATCATGTAATACAATTAATATCATATCACATCGTTGGCATAGTTTACTGCTGGAACTACAATGGTATCTAATCATCTTCGCTCCTCCAGCTTACGTCCTTGTTCAAAAATACATACAAGTGTACAGCTTTCGCTTCTGTTCGTCCAGTCAGGGTCGTCACATTTCATCTCTCTCCCAACTATACAGTACACCTCATATTGCTTCTTAAATATAAACTACGGACTTTTTAACTGCATCAATCATCATACACACTCTTGGAACAAGTATTACCGCGGCTGCTGGCACTTGATTTGCCCTCCAATTAATCACCTCATATACTTTTACAATATGAAACAATATAATATTACTTCCCATAACTGCCTCAGATAAAATCCATAGGTCAAGTTTCGCCCCTGCTGCAATCCTTAGACTTAGTAGCCGTCTCTCAGGCTCCTTCTCCGGAATATTACAAAGTAATACCGTTACCCGTCACTGCCTTGTTAAGCCATTACCTTAACAACTAGCTGATAGGTCTCACTCTTACTGTACACATCTTATCTACACTTTAACGTAGTTATTTTCAAATGTACATTAAATAAAGTGAGTATTACTGAGCAGTCCATTTTTCAAATGTCAAAAACATGCATGGGTTAATCTTAGGGAATAGCGTCTACGTCAGGCAGAATCAACCTGGTGTGTCTTACTGTTTAAATAAATATTTAAAATCAGTATGTGTAAAAATTTTAGAATTTAAGAAACTCTAGAAACATATTTTAGATAATATAAAATATGAAAACTATAATAAAAATAAAGTACAAAACAATTGATATAATATCAGAATTAATGAAAATATATTTTTTCCTTTTTATGGGTTAAAAAAATATTTCAATAAATCAGTAATTAATTGATTAATCACTGATTTACAATTTAATTTTTATATATTGTTTCCATTGTATTTTGTTTAAATATATAAAAATAATTAGTAACTAATATTTATTTAGTATTATATTGATGACTATTTCAAATGTTATGTAATAAATTATATTTATAATATCTATATTGTTAGTACATCTAAGAGATGATTATACATATTGTACAGTAATTTTATCTTTATTTTTTATTATATACTAAAAGTGTATTCTTGTGTTTTAATACAAAATCTTTATTCATTGTTCTTTTCTTTATTCCGATTGCAAATAGATTTCAAATAACTAGGCTCTTATTTTCATTAATTTTTAATATGACTTGATTATTATGTTTATTCATAAACATTTTAATGTTAAGTTTTCAAGTGTCATCCTTTTTACTTTTATTTTCATGTATTTGTAATATTAATTGTTGTCAAACTCTTTAGATGTGAGATTAAAATTTCTAACATTTTGATCTTTTTTTGTATTTTACTACACATTAAACTTTGCGTCTTATGCAAGTAAATTACGAAAATTTTAAACATTAATTGAATGAGTATTTTGCAATTTATAAAATATTTATACAGCTAAATTTTTAATTAAATAAGTAGAGTACTTTAGATTATAAATACAAGTATTGCTTTTTCAATGCTAGACTTATAATGTATCATTAATCTTGTTATGTAATAGTATAATTATAAAATTTTGTGATAAAAATAAAACTATACATTTAAATTTAGAATCAATAGAGTCTTTAATATCTGATTAATTTAAGCTTATAAAAATTGAGTTTTTACATATTACATCATAATATAAGGCATTTTTGTTGTATTTCATCACAAATAAACATCTAGATAGCTAGTGTATTCAATAAGATTTCTTTAAAGTTAAAGAACTTTGTATCTTTGTCGTAGTTTAATATTAGAATGATAAATAAAGTATAATGTTAACTGTATTATATTTATTAAAATACATAAAAAGTTGTTACATAAAATAGAAAACGATAAAAAAATTAATGTAAATTATTTTAACTACTTATACAAATATAACTTCTGTTAAAGTTAGTTTATGTAGTAATGCAATGTAATGTATTGAGTATAATCATGATGAGCATTAGTTGTCTTAATGATTAAAACATTTTATAGTTTTTAATATAGAATAGCTTTATAAACTAGCTTTCTTATCAAAAAATATATTTTGTTTTTTTATAATTATAAATAATTAATGTATTTATTACGTAAAAAATAGAAAAATGACTTAAATCTACATAGTTTATGCTACAGGTTAACCTTGTTATTCATACAATCTGCAAATTTTTATATTTTAAGTGTTTATATCATTATTTATACTAACAACTAATTTAAATAACGCTTAAGAAATAAATGAGTTTATTTTAAGTTATAGGAGTATAGAGAGATCATATTCAATAATGGCAATTGTAGATAGTAAATAGCATTAGAATACTTAACAATTATATATTTATTAACAACATTATACTTACAGTTAAAAAAAGATTTATCAACTACAAAAATTATCCTTTTCTTTTCCATTATGTTTCTAATAATTGCAAAATTGTAAGCAGCTTTTACACTATACTTAGTTATTCCTAGTTTAGAATTATAGCACCTTAAAATAATTTGTAGACCAAAAGCCATAATTTGAATTATTATTATCATTAAAAATGCTGACTTTTATAGTACAATAAGTCTTATTGATATTTTCGTATTAGTCTCGATTTACACACCCAGACATAAATACGTTTATAGAATTAGGTGCATTCTATGAGTGTATTTAATATATATCGTAGACTTTTAATAAGTCAAATAGGACTTCACAATTTATAATTTTATGTTTTTCTAGTAAACTAAATTAAAGCAAGCTGCGTTAAATTATGTATTTATTCTCTTGGATTAAATTTTCGTGAGTTATACAATAAAAGAGGGTTGTTTGATATCAATATTGCACAGAAATAATAAAGAAATTATAAACATAATTATTGAATATTTAATGTTGGCAGCAAACAATATCCTAGGCATAATTAAAGTAATTGGTTGCAATTAGTTGCAAATAATTTTATTTTAAATTTTACTTATTGGTGTACCTGTTATTTATATCACAAATAATGCTAATTTTATATCGCGCTTACTTAGAACATAAAAAATTGATGTAGCATGTTCATACAAGATTGCAATTTTTTTCTGTATAATTACATAATTTTATATTATATATAGCTGCTAAAATATAATAATTTAACATAAATGGTATTGATTAAGATGTATCATTTATTTTATGAAAATCTATTATAAATTTACGATTAATTTAGATAAATAATAAATACATCAAATTTAACTCTTAATTTTTAGATAAAAACAAATTCGCGATTAAAGCTGAAAAATAGCGAAAGTTGTTTTATAAACTTAAAAGATTAATGTTCCGAATAAAAGGTACATAATATACAAATTAGAAATTTTGTTATCTTTAACAGATAAAGCAGAGACCAATAAACTAGTTCTAAAAATTTTCATTACAAAAATATTTAACAACGAAACTAAATGTAAATAATCAATTTTACCCACTTTTTTTGTATCATTTTATAGATTTGAATTTTTAAATTCTAGATATTACTTAAAGAATATTAACAATGGGTTACCTATTTCTACGCTTAAAACTTAATAGATAATAAAAGCCTACAGTATATATTATTTTTAAATTTGTTTGAGAAGAATAAAAGATCTATAATACTTAAAACTATATGTTTACGGGAAATATAGCTGATATAGAATAAACTTTAGATATTCTATATAATCCGCCAAAAACAAGCAACACATAGGTTGTGTACCGTATTTGTTTTTTACTAGTTTTTATTAACAAAATTTGACATGTTATATTGCTATATGTTCAAAAAAATTATTAGTTTTGTTAAATTTTAGAACAAATACCATTATTACTTTTCCAAAATTTAAATAATGAATTTCACAAGTCTTAAGCTATTGCTTACAGAATCATCTTTATTAGATTTTAATGACATTAAAAATAAAAAATGTTTATTAAGGCAAGTAACCTATAATTATATGAAGCTACTCCTAGGGATACTCTTTAATTTAGGTAATAATAATTTATTGAATTATATTAAAGAAAAAATTAGCTACTGTAAATAGAAAAAATTTCTTATATATTTTTTCGTCTTCATCAAATTTATCAATGAATAACTTTTTCATAATAAAAGCCGGTTAGTTATTGTATTATTTGCTAAAAACTTAAAACACAGCAATATACTATACCAAATCGAATTATCAACATTATGAGAGCCAACATTTAAACGACTTCGCTATAATAGAAATTGTTTACACACCTGTAAGAAAAATTTTTACAGGGCTAACAACAAATGGATTTTATAGGCCAGATTAGAGATTTATTGGGACTTTTAGTCAGAATGCAGTATAAACAACCAAAATACCATATTTACTGATTAATGGAAGAGGA
>PQWD01008403.1:0-23957 GCA_019425675.1 Leucinodes orbonalis | reverse complement strand
TGGGTCTAATAATTATAATGAACCTCAAACATACTTTTATGCCATAATGCTTAAAGCATCGCCAGCTTATGTACATTTCACAGATGTTTCTTCATATGTAGTTTTTTACTATAGATATTGCAAATAAATATGAACAAATGTTCAAAACTAACATCAATATGGCTTTTCTTGATTTAAGACCTTTATACCCTTTAGTCAACACTTGATGATTTTGATTTAGCCGACAAATAGTTTTAACCTTTGCTGTGCTTAGTTTTAAACCTTTTAACAAACGGCTCGCTGGAATCTTAAACTTAGGACTTTGCAATGGCACCAGCCAAATAGCCCACTGGGATATCGGTAAATGTAATTATTTTTCTAAAAATATTTTTCTTATTGACGTGTATCATTTAAATACTTCTAAAAAATTATATTTAATTTATGAGAAGAAAGTGTTAAAGCAAAACCAAAATATGAATGTATTATAGTTAAAAAACCTTATAAGTATAAAGACAATAGTATTGTCATCATTTTTTAAATTGATTTAGTGTTGAACTTAAAAGCGTAAATTTTGTTATGTACTAATTCCAGATAGCGTCTAAAAGGCTTATTTAAATCTGTTCTGTTATTGTTTTGAACCCAACATAGAACGACTAGACTGTAAAAATCTTATGGATCGTGATTATCCGAATGGTTTATGCTTCAAATATTAAATATTTTTGGTTTAACAACAAAACACACTAATAAAATTGAATCAAAAAGCAGGGTTAAACACACTAAATTAGCGACTCTTTTATTCAAAAGCTTAAAATAGAAAATGGATTATAAAAACTCAGCATATTTGAGAATATCAAAATTTAATTATGATTCTTTTTATGTGGTAGTATAATAAGTATATATGTTTTTAAGCTTATAAAAACTTGTCTACCGCGGGTATAAAAACATATAAATTTTTTTTCAAAGCATTAAACAGTCAATAATTCTAAAATCTTTGGATAGAACTACTAATATTCACACAATCACTATCGAAGGAAATTTGAATGCAATTAAATATCAAAGCCTGCAAGAGTTAGGACAAAAAAAATAATTACATTTGTTTACTTAGATTTATGCTTAAAGAATGAAAAGGTAATAATTTACTATGCATATTAAAATTATTATTATCTTATTAATTTTTCTTAATATAATACAATTTCATATAATTAAACAAACGATGTATTTCGTTCAATGTTTGTTTTTATAATAGGAAACTTAATTTTTAGGGTTAAAAAAACAAAATTTTGCTAATACCCAAAAAATTGAGCTGTGCTCTTTTTTTCCCAGATGTTTAAAAAAAAGTTATGATGAACAAAATCTATCATGCAATAAAACAAAATTATTGCAAAAAATATTTGTAGTATATAATGACTGTTGGGAAGTTATAAAAATTTATAATATTGAAAATGATCATGGTACATTGTAAAATTAATATCTTAAGGTTTTTGCCAACGATGTTCATTTAAATACTATCAGATATAGTTAATCTTAGTTAAAGTCAGGTATTTTTTTATAAATAGGATAAAAAACTCGTAATATTAACTTAGTTTGTTATTTCTCATTTTAGAATTGTAAAATACACTTATTGTTCAGCTGTTTACGATTGTTATTAACCAAGACGAAAGTGAATAATGTATTTAAGCTCTTTTTTGTTACTAATTCTTGAATTTCATTTTCTGAAGTAATAAAATATTATTTTGAAGACCCTATTTTTGTAAAAAAGGTGATTTTTAATCGTGATCGATCTTGGTAATTTATTTTAAGCCTGTCATTCATCCGTAACGATAATTATATCTTTATGAACAAGATGTTGATAGTTTATCAAAGTATAGAAGAGCATTTATAATAGTACAATTGTTGCAAAGTAACAACAGCAGTAGCACTTGTGTTTTCAATCGTAGTTGCCCGGTCAATTTGTCAGAGAACTTTTTCCTCATGTGATCTAACGTTTTTAGTAGATTTAGACACATAAATTGTACTTGATTCTACAACATTTTTTTTCGAATTGATTAACCTTTTTTTATTCTTCCGATCGTATATTTGCAAATATTAAAATGTGATTTAGCGTATAATAGTGTAGTATTTTTTAGCAAATAATATACAACTGAAGTAATAATAATTTAAGGTGTTTTTGTACCAGTAAAAGATCATTGCAAATACTTTGAGAGGTTTTGTATTTTCAACGCACTTTGCAAAAAATCTTTTGGTGTAACCAAGAGTACTGGCAATTTTTATATATAACTTGTATTTATTAGTAGATAAAGTGTTTCAGTTTAGACTAGCAACTAAAATTTCTTAATTTAATGTTAAATGATTTGTTTTATTATAATATTTTAGAGATATATAGTTCTAAAAAAATAAAATTGAAATATATTGCAATTAAATAATATCGTTATTTGTAATATAACTATTTACTATATTATAATATTCGTTCTATTGTACTGCAATATAATTTTTATTACAAAACTAAAGATTTAATTATTTTGTGTTTCAGTAAATACAAGAATATGCATATAACAATGATATTATACCAGGTAATTTGTTGTAAATTAAACCCTTTTTAAACTTCAAATTATAAACTGCAGTAATTATTAGGTTAGTATTTTTGAACTAATACAAAAAAAATTACAATACACATTTTTCTGCAAATTGCGAGTTTTAGATATTGGCAAATTATTTATTTTTTAACCCTTAATTATAAAAAATTATTGGAAATCTTGATTAATTAAAAAAAGAAAATACATTCATTGTATTTATTATAAAACCTTTTAATATTTAATATTTTGTTCCGGGTCAGCTCAAATCTTTAAATCAAAATATTTCTATTCGATAATAGACATAAAAAGCATAATTGTCTATAATAACAACAACTAAATTATTTCATTTATGACCGGAATGTGTTCCTCTAAGATTATTTTCTAGATTCGTTAATGTTTATTAGTCAAATGATTTCTTTATTATGTGTTTTGCTTAAAAATGCAAAATAACTGAAAGATGAGAAAATTGCTAAAGAAATTATGAAAAGTCGGGGGACAAAATAGAAAAAATCGGAATAAATACAACATAGAAAATAGTGCTAATAAAGTATGAGAAATTTAAGTACTATGTAACAACCCCGAAATATTAAAAGTTATTTAGTTATTGGAAAAAAAATATATACAAATTGTTTAAAATCTTTAGAAAAAATAAACTGTCTTACGGATTGTTAAGAAAAGTGTAAAAATCACAGTTATTAATTTTATTACCATTTAGCAGTTACCAACTTTAAAATTTTGTAGATCATAAACAAAGAGTCAAATTACTATCATCAAGAAAATTATAATGTAATTGAAAAAACAATTCCAGTCAGATGGCGGACTCAAAATTGGTAGATTTACATTTTTAAAGATTTATGTAAATACATTATTAAAGCAGCATTATGATTATATTTTACAGTTTAACATATGAATCTATTAATTGAGAAAAATCATAATATTAAAATACAATTTTAGTCAATTAAATATTTTGTTAAAGGAAAAAACGAATAAAATTTAGATGTATTGATTAAAAAAATATAAATGAATATAATATAAAAATTTAAAATAAAGATTACAAAAAGTTTGTAAATTTAATTTTATCATAGAGATGTGTAGATAATAATATAAATTGCCATTTTCCATTTTTTCTTTATTTTTCTAAGCTTAGTAAAACTGTGTTTAGTATCAGAAATAAATAAAAGAATCAAAGATCTACAATTAATTTTTTTTGAGTAAAAGATATTATTTTTTGCAAAAAGAATCAAAAGGTTAGGTAATGATGCATTAAATTTGTAAATCTTGTTAAAGATATATTAAAGTAATAGGATAAGTCTTACTATAAATCAGCTATTTGTTTACCAAGTTATTTTTTTTCTACAACAATTTAAATATCAAAAAATCACATATTATGTATAAAATACGAATACGGAAGTACAAAAAATGGTATTTTTAAAAATTAAATTTATAAAAATAGATTAAAAGTAAACAAAAAAGAATGATTTTTTTTATCTTCATTTTTTAGACCAAATTTAACAAAATTTAAAACGGGGAAAAATCAATTTTTGAATAATATATTTTAATGAAAAAAGTCAAATACATTGATAGATATCTGGATTACTAATATTACAATTGCTAAGTACAAAGGATAAGATACAGTTTATAAAAATTTTTTAAATTTTATAATTTTTCAGTTGTCGCTATAAATTGTAAAATTTAACTCAATCTTATTCTTAGTTATTTACGTACAGTTTGTTAATCATTTTTTTTACCATACAATAGAATAACTAATAATTTGGTTTAATTGGGGTAAATTTATACAAAACACTTTAAAATTAATTTTGTCGATCTTAAAACTGATGATCTCAAGCAGTATAAGACCATAGGCATCTAAATCTAATCTTGATGAAAATAAAATCAAAAAAATACATATGTGTAAAGATATTTGGAATATCAATTTTTTATAACAAAGTTAAATCATGTATAAATTAATCCTTTCTATTATAACCCAACTCATCAAATATAATAATATCAACAAATAGATTTAGTAAATTGATTAATATAATATGTATTACATTCTAAATATTTTTTAAACAAAAACTGCATTAATACATAGGGTTTCATAATATTTTTATATTTTTAAACATATATTATACCTTCTTCTCTAAATACCAAAATAGGTTTTTAATGGATTTTAAACATTGCAGAAAATTGTTAATAGTATTTAATGATTACAATTAAAATAACAACCAATAAATTAATGATGCTTTATTTTGATTTAAAATAATCTAAGAACCATTTAGCTATTCTTTAATCAAGTATTCAAAAAGATAATTAAATGCTTTTCTATCATCATTACATATAAAGCATAAAACATCATATAACTTTTCTAGATAATTATTGTACTAATTTGTACAATTTTGAATGTACAAATTATTTTCTAAAGATTTTTTTGCAATTATAGATATAAATGTTTGATTGAATTTTTGATAAGTAAGTGCGCAATATTACAGTTAGTTTTTAGTTTTTTTACAATTAGTGTAAAAAATTATATTTTACGAGATGTTTCAAAATATGTATTGACAAAAGCTTTCAATGTTTGTTCATTAATTGCAGTTTGCCGTCTACATTTAAATTACTACAAAAATTCCTTTGACATATGTAGATAATTTATTATTTATTCTTTTGCTTGACAAACACAAAAATTTACAGTTTCATAAAAAATCTGCTACTTTGAATACGTACTTGTATTTTTTATTAACACATACATTTTGATCGTAATGAACATTGATAAAATATTTTATTCTATCATTTAAAACATGTTATATTAAATAAAATACTATATAGTAAATTTATATGAACTCGGTAAAATTTTCGAGCGCTTACGGCTTTGCATAAATTTTTAGATAAAATATCATGTTGATAAATTTGATCGTAAATGCTTCAAGTGTGTTTATCACAAACACCACAAAATTATTTGATAATTTTATTTTGTTCTTGTTAGATGCTTTTAGACTATTCTCTTATGATTTAAAACCATTTAAATTTACGATGCCTCAAAAATATAAGATTGGCGAAAAGTGGTTAGAAACAGCTTAATGTTGTATTTTATAAAGTCTAAAACAATAAAGTTGTTAAGTAAATGAACAAAAGTTTTTTTTAGCATTAGAACTTGTACAAGAAGAAAAACAACACCATAGTAATGGGTCTTTTGTATCACAGATCTTAGTTTTTTTCAATAAAGAATTTATTTTAAATTTAATAATGTTAAAAGAGTGATCAGACAATCCATACTCAATAATTGTAGAGTTTATTATAAGTACAATATACAATAATTGTAAATTTTATCAAACAAAGCATGTTAGATGTAAGGTTTAATGCATCTCTAAACAATTACAGTAAAACATGTTTTTGTGCGGTGGATAGGAACCACAGAAAAGAAATCGCACATAAAAATATTCGAAATTTTGTTGAATTCTAACATACAATAAACAACTTTGTACGATATACTGCCTAAGATTATTTTTATGATGTGGATAGGGACCGCATAAAAAAAGTCGGACTAAGAAAATACATCAATGATTCATTAAATAGATGAGAGGACGCGTTCAATTAAATAAAATAATTACCTCAGACCTTCAGACATTGTAAAAGTATTTAATTTTTCATTAAACATAAAGAAGTTTTTAGATTACACGTTAAATACTTTGATGCTACTCGTCGTAATTCAAAACGCGCATCTTAATGCGCTGAATCGGTTGAAAATTGCTTTTGCCTCCTGAAGATAGGATTTCAATATATTTATTTTTTGGTACCATAAAGTCGGTAATAAGTTTTTGTGACGACGATCGACTGATCAGTTGCTTGTAAGCGTTACGATAGTGAGACATGCATGATATCAGCTCTTTTTAGAATTTGAAGTGTCTTTCGACATTGGTATCTATTTTAAGAAAATGCGTTTCCAATTTTTTCGAAATCGGGATCCCTACATATATTATATCTGCTGTAATAGATTTCGGTTCTTCTTCTTCTCCATTTTTATAATCTATCAAACTATTGATAATGTCATTATCATCGACAGCTTGGTCCACAATCATCTCGTCCAAGTCATTATCGTTGAAAGTCAAAGCCTTTTCCTCCGATGTTATGTGCGAGCGCACTAATTTCAACTAATAACGTTGACGCGCTTTCGGTAACGTTTCGATTAATTACGCATTCAGGCCAGATCATTTTCCAGCACGAATTTAATGTGTATTTTTTGAGCTGTTTAATTGCTGCAATAATATGGTTTATGCAGTAAAATTACGATTTGTTTCCAAACTATAGTCAGGCTTAATTTATCGATCTCTAGCTTTTTTAAATGTAGCTGAAAGTTAGTTTGATATAATGTTTCTTAAAAGTTGCTATTATGCCCTGATTTAGTGGTTGTATAAGGCTATTCGTATTTGGTGGTAAAAACACTATTGCACATATGGATGTTCTATACAGAAATGACCAGGTGCGTTATATACAATTAGCAACATTTTAAACGGAAGCCTACCTCATACATGTATTTTCAACTTCTGGTACAAAACTATCGTTGAACCATGTTGTAAATGGAGCTGATGTGACATGCTTTTTATTGGCCATAAGTGTATTGGATATTCAGATAAATTTACGCCTTTTAGCAAACGTGTATGTAAAGCTCTATTTATAATAAGTGGTGTTAACATCTTTGCACCAGAGGCATTACTGCAAAGAAGAAGTGTAATTCGATCCTTTGCCGCTTTAAATCCACTTGCGGCTTTCTTCGATCTAGCAAATGAATGTTTGGCTGGGCATCTTTTTCCAAAATAATCTAGTCTCATTAGCATGCAATACGAGATCTGGGCAATATCCACCATCATCAATGATTTCCGCTAATACTTTGCGATAATCATAGAAGCCGTTTCATCGGCGGACGCTGCCTCGTCTTGTATCTTCACATTGTGAAGTGCGTACCGTTGTACAAACCAGCAAACCAGTCGTTGCTCGCAGAAAATGTCACATTTCGTGAACAGGATGACGAACTTGGTTCTATATTTATTAGTTGGTTACAATAATGTCTAGCTTTTTCATGAATTAATTCTTTGTGAAAGGGGATTTTTTTAGTTAAATCTTTAATCCACAATACGAGAGCCTTTTCCGTCTTCTCTAATATAATTTTTCTTGAATGCGATGTTCTTTTACTACTGTCGTTTGTTGCACTATTAGAAGATTCATATATTTTACTCGAACATTTGAGTATAGCTCTGATCGTGTATTCAACTAATTTAAATTCATTAGCAACAGCTGTGGATCATTATTTATCTGATAGTCTATTTAATATTAGAATTTTTGTTTGTAATGGAATTGTCTGTCTTTTGATTTCTTTTACATATACTTATTCATTTTAAGTGAGTACTTATTTCTAAAAAAAATAAAAAGTATAAAAACTACGTATACGTAAATAGAACAAAAGTAACTAATTCATTTGCTTTAATCTCACTTTAAAATAAATCCTTAATTACATGACTTGTAAAACTTCTGAAGACGAAGCGTATGCTGTCGCGCGTCGAGCGACAATACAACTGTGTACGTAACTGACTCTGTTTTGTCAGGAGATTCTTTAAAACAAATGAACATAGCATCGCGAAATCCAGATACATCATTATAAGGGAGACACTTAAACGAGTTCGTCGACCAATGTACATGTACATTGATAGGAAACATCAATATGGTGCTAACGCCATTAAGATTCGTATAATACCGCATAAAAAAATCGCACAAAAAAGGACCGCACAAAAGCAGGTTTTACTGTATATAACAAAAATTACATCTATTAGATACAAATTGAAAGGTATACAAAAAAAATATTTTAGTAAGTTTGTTGACATTTCTAAGATTTTAATCTGTATTTTTGTATCTAACAATTAGTCACCTTATTTTCTGTAATACTACTTTAATTTTATTTTTGCATATCTTTAAATTGTAAAACAGTGATAAAATAACCCAAAAAGATAAAAAATAAAAAGCAAAAATTATTTGAAATTTTTATAAAAAATATTGTGCATCAAAATAAACAATATGATGGAAAATTTTATTATCAAGTAAACTTGGTTTAAATGTAGAAATAAATGGTCTTCACTTCAAAACATTTATCGTACAAAACTTAAATTAATACTATTTTATTAATTATAAAATTATGATCCTTTATTTTAAAGTACAAAGTCGTAGTCGAATTTGTCGAGATCGACATTAAGTATAAGAATAATTGTTTCCTTTAACAATAAAGTTAATTGAAAAGCCTTTGGCAACAAAACAGGTAAAATTAAAGTTTCTAATACTGCCGTTGAAATAGATGAAAATGAGTTTGGCAAGGTTGAATAACATAGAGGTTACAGAGCAAATGGTTTGGGTTTTGAATGGTTAAATATCAACTTCAAGAAAAATTGTGTTTATTTTTGCTGATTATAGAAAAGCAGCAACTCTTAAAGAACTTTTAGTTAAATATGTTCATCGTGAATCAATCATACACAGTGCATGTTTTCTTCATATTCAAGGTTGTATTTAATTTTTGAGAAGCATTTAACTGTAACCATTTATATAGTTTGTTTATAAAAATAATTTACATTATACAAATACTTAAAGGTATTGACAATGTTAAAAGGTGAAACAATAATAAGACATAGAACAAAAAAATTAATCAAGGGTTCATATATTAGATATGTGCTGGAAAAAATTAAAGGTGCTTTGTTTACAAAAAATTCTAGAAAGATTTGTAAAGTTTTTCTTATTCTATTAACTTTTCATTTTTGGGGGTATTTTTTAAAAAAGGATCTTTTAAGGCCAAATAACCATAAATATCCTCTTTAGTTTCATTTTTACTTATCTCACACTTAAATAATTTAAAGCCTTTCATTAAGGCGTACCTGTAATTTTTAATAAATAAAGTCGGCATACTTATATTGTGAGAGTTATAAATTGAAGCGAATCGGAATTTCTGCAATATTTAAGAGCCTACATATTTTTTTTCCAAATCACTTGAATTGAAAAATGATGACGAGAATTTGATAAATAAAAAATTTTCTCCATATCACTTATTTAAAGAAATTTTATAATGTGAGATCAACCCCAATTTGAGCATTTTTAAATTTTACCATAAAACGTAAAATTTCAAAAATAAAGAAGAATGCAATTAAATTGTAGAATTTGTTTATAAGATTTGAAATTATAGTAAATGCTATAAATGTGATTGTTTTGCGACAAATACAGTAAATCAGCTTGTTTTTCAATTATAGATTTATAAAAAATATTTTGAATGCTTTGAAAATGCTTTTGCAATGACTGAATAAATTGTTAAGTAAATATACAAAATTATCGAGATTTGGTTAGTTGGCATTTCTAACATTCGAATTTGTGTATAAGTCAATATTAAAAAAGCTGGTTTAAATGATATTTTAAATGACAGATAGATTTAAAGCTTTTAAAGTTTTTATCAAGTAGTACTATACTTAGTAGAAGTTATTAAAAATTAATTCTAAACAAAAGTTTAGTAGAGATCAAAAAGTTGGTGGAGTTTATAGCATTAGAACAACAGATAGATCTTTAATAAAGACAAAATTTAAGCTTTACAAACAAAATAGATCAGCTTTATAGATCTTCGCTTAAAATACATATGTGATTTCTTTGTTTTATCAACTATTGAAACGGAATTTTTATTTGCAAAAATATTTTTCATAGCATTCAACTGCAAATAATAGAAAGCATTTTGTTATAAAACAACAGGTACAAATATCATAGAAGTCATTTGAATTGGTATTTAGAAGACTATTTGCCATTGTAAAACAGAAAAATTGGCAAACTAGTTTTTTTCATAATTTTATTGAATACAAAGTAAAAAACAATTTGATGTAGTTACTAAAATTTTAATTTGTTAAAACTAATTTTTCTGTCAATTTCTAAATATAAAAACAATTCGATATTTTATATTCAAAATCATTTTTACATTTTGAAATATGTAAATTAGGGTAAAAAATAAAAAAATGTACACCCTTACCTACCCTCTTACAACAAAAAAATCTGCTATCATCAATGCAAATAAAATATAAATTTATAACAAATGCTATAAAGTTTAAGTCGATTTTGATTTATTTGAAACTTGTAAGTATATATTTTTTATTTTTACCAATATTTTTTTGAATGTAGTAAAAATAGATTGTAAATTACACTTAAAAATTTATTGTTTTATCAAAGAAAATCTCTAAAACTAGTTTAAATTCTTGCAAGATCCAGAGAAAATTAAATAAATATTTAAGATTGTAAACATGTGAAGTTTGTAAAAGTTGCAATAATATCAAGCAAATAGGAAGACAGGATCAAAAAGTAAAAGTTAAAGAAAGTAAATTAATCATTAAAAATATAATACAGGTCATAACAATGAAAACTTTGAGTATTTAATGTAATGTCATGCATTGATAATCAAATGGTGTTTATAGTATAAAAAAATAAAGAAATTTTATGCAAATTCTGAAGAAATTATTTTTACAACAATTATAATAAATATACAGAATATTAAAAAGATTATAACAACGGATCAGGTATCATACACATCCCGGCGGGGTGTGTATGATACCTGTTATTTATTTATTTTTTTAGCCCTTAAAATGGAATGTCATATTCGAAATAAAATTGCAACAATGACAAAATAGGAGGTAATATTGTACCTTTTTAGACAAAATATCTTAATATTCGAAATAATTTGTAGGTATTGTTAAGCTTATATTTGT
This sequence comes from Leucinodes orbonalis, assembly GCA_019425675.1. Taxonomy (NCBI): domain Eukaryota; kingdom Metazoa; phylum Arthropoda; class Insecta; order Lepidoptera; family Crambidae; genus Leucinodes; species Leucinodes orbonalis. Next base: position 12,643 of record PQWD01008403.1, on the reverse strand, counting down.
TTTAATAAAGCAAAAAAAATAAATTGATGAGTTTGAATGAAGATGCTTAAATATAGTTGCACAAGATATCTAACAATTATAGCTATTAAATGAAAGCTAATAAATAAGTATATGAAAAGCTTAACGCTTAATTAAAGAAAACCGCTTTTAAAACTATCTTTGTTCCGGGAAAGACATACAAATAAACTTTTTACTGCTTTTTTTAAATTATTTTAAATTTTTTATTTTTACGGGGTGTGTATGATACCTGTTACCAAACCGGGGTGTGTATGATACCTGATCCCAACAACTATTAATTACACTTTACTTTCATAATACTGACCATACAATGGTTTTTCTAAAAAAATAACTGGAACAAATACAACAAAAGGGATGCAGGATAAAATAAAAGATGTTTTAGAAATTAGATCTAAAAAAATGGTGAATTTATATATATTACGGTAAATGTTAAAAATTAAGAAAATACAATAAATCATCTTCTTTAAAATCTTTTCGTATTTCAATTTCCGAAAATAAAACTTTTTGTGATTCCTAATAATTGTAACAATTTCAAGATTTATTCAGTGAAATATTTTTTGAGAATCTTAACCATAATATGTATCGTTGAGAAGTTCTAAAATTTTTCAGAAGACAATCAAAGACATTATGTGTTATTAAAACTGCAATAATTAAGTTTTTGTTTATATTAATTGAATCATTCCTTTAACTTTTAATTATATCATGTGTATTTTATACATAAAAGAATATTTAGAACATAAGAGCTAAAAAAATTCGATATTTTGTTAATTACATAGTTAAAATTTTTCTACAAATTTTGCATTTCTAAAAAATAAAGATCTGCGTCAGTGTAAATGCAATTTTAAATAGTAAAATATACCAAATCAATTTAATTTAAATAATTATATGCTATTATTAATTTTTATTCTAGGCTTCTTCTAGGATTGGAATTTACAATAGATCTCTATTTAAAAACATATAAATTAATATATAATTTTTTCGAAATCTTAAATATTTGTCAAAAAGGCAAAATTCAAAATTTTTATCTACATCTTACAAGTGTTTGATTTAGAGTTGTCTTAAATATACATCAAGTGTAATCATGTTGACTTTAACAATAAGATTCAAAAAGATTTGTTACGATTAATAGTAAAATACGATATAAATGGAAAATGATATCTTTATAACCTTTTCACCCTTCAAAATGTATATTGAATGTTTAAAAATGTAAAATTTTTTGATCTAGTTTATTATCTTTGGAAGAAAGACAAGTTTTATAAGCTTAAAACATATATACTTATTATATACACATAAAAAGAATCATAATAAATTTGATATTCTCAAAAGCTGTAGTTTTTATAATCATTTTCTATTTTAAGCTTTGATAAAAAGTCCCTAATTTGTTGTTAACCTGCTTTTTATCAATTTTATTAGTTGTTTTGTTTTAAACCAAAAATATTTAATATTTGAAGCATAACATTCGGATAATCACATTCATAAGATTTTTACAGTCTAGTTCGTTCTATGTCTGGTTCAAACACATAACAAACTAGATTAAATAACCTTTTAACCTATCTGGAATTAGTACATAAACAAATTTACGCTTTTAAGTTCAACACTAAATCAATTTAAAAAAATGACAATATATTTCTTTATATAATAAGTTTTTAACTATAATTACATTCATATTTTTTTTGCTTTAACATTTCTTCTTCATAAATTAAATTATATTTTTTTGAAGTATTTAATATACAAGTCAATAAGAAAATTATTTTTAGACAAAAAAATTACATTGTAACGATATCTCAGTGGTCTATTTGCTGGTCCATTGCTAAAAGTCTTAAGTTTAAATCTCAGCGAGCCGATTTGTTAAAAGTTTAAAAATAACACAGCAAAGGTTAAAACTATTTGTCGGCTAAATCAAATCATAAGTGTTGACTAAGGGTTATAAAGGTCTTAAATACAAGAGAAAGCCATATTGCATGTAGTTTTGAACATTTGTTAATCTTATTGCAATATCTATAGTAAAAAACTACATATGAAGAAACATCTGTGAAATATAGTAAGCTGGCGATGCTTTAGCATTATGCATAAAAGTATGTTTGAGGTTCATTATAATTATTAGACCCATACTGCATATCCTGACTAAAAGTCCCAATAAATCTCTAATCTGGCCTATAAAATCCATTTGTTGTTAGCCCTGTAAAAATTATTCTTGCAGGTGTATAAACAATTTCTATTATAGCGAAGTCGTTTAAATGTATTGGCTCTCAATAATGTTGATAATTCGATTTGGTATAGTATATTGCTGTGTTTTAAGTTTTTAGCAAATAATACAATAACTAACCGGCTTTTATTATGAAAAAGTTATTCATTGATAAATTTGATGAAGACGAAAAAATATATAAGAAATTTTTTCTATTTACAGTAGCTAATTTTTTCTTTAATATAATTCAATAAATTATTATTACCTAAATTAAAGAGTATCCCTAGGAGTAGCTTCATATAATTATAGGTTACTTGCCTTAATAAACATTTTTTATTTTTAATGTCATTAAAATCTAATAAAGATGATTCTGTAAGCAATAGCTTAAGACTTGATGAAATTCATTATTTAAATTTTGGAAAAGTAATAATGGTATTTGTTCTAAAATTTAACAAAACTAATAATTTTTTGAACATATAGCAATATAACATGTCAAATTTTGTTAATAAAAAACTAGTAAAAAACAAAACGGTACATAACCTATGTGTTGCTTGTTTTTGCGAATTATATAGAATATCTAAAGTTATTCTATATCAGCTATATTTCCAGTAAACATATAGTTTTAAGTATTATAGATCTTTTATTCTTCTCAAACAAATTTAAAAATAATATATACTGTAGGTTTTTATTATCTATTAAGTTTTAAGCGTAGAAATAGGTAACACATTCGTTAATATTCTTTAAGGTAATATCTAGAATTTAAAAATTTTAATATATAAAATGATACAAAAAAAGTGGGTAAAATTGATTATTTACATTTAGTTTCGTTGTTAAATATTTTTGTAATGAAAAATTTTTAGAACTAGTTTATTGGTCTCTGCTTTATCTGTTAGAGATAACAAAATTTCTAATTTATATATTATATACTATATTATGTACCTTTTATTCGGAACATTAATCTTTTAAGTTTATAAAACAACTTTCGTTATTTTTCAGCTTTAATCGCGAATTTGTTTTTATCTAAAAATTAAGAGTTAAATTTGATGTATTTATTATTTATATAAATTAATCGTAAATTTATAATAGACTAGCATAGCTACCCGTTCTAAGAACGGGGTTGTTTTAATAATAATATATGCACTTGTAATATTCATTTTTTTATTTTAAAATTGGTCTTTTATGTTTTACATCACAACATGTTTGTTTTTAACACTTTTAAACTTATGTTTTTTGTACTTAGGGGTGAAAAATTAAATAAAAGAGATTATCAAAATTATTTTATTTAATTTTTTAACCCATAGAGAAAAACAAAAAGCGCCAAAAAATGCTTATTTTTACAATTTTTAAATTCTCATTTTTTTTACATTATGGGTGTAAAAACTAATTTTAATAAATTTTTGAAATAATAACGTTCTTATAACAACGTAACTTTAAGTTCATACACACACTTATAATAATTATTTTTGAATTTTAAAATCAATTTTAGACGTTACACAGTATAATATGTTTCTTTTTGTAATTTTTTTTCTTTACATTAAGGGGTAAAAAATTAAATACAGATTTTTCTTATCTTTTTATAATATAGAGATTTTCATAAAATAAATGATACATCTTAATCAATACCATTTATGTTAAATTATTATATTTTAGCAGCTATATATAATATAAAATTATGTAATTATACAGAAAAAAATTGAAATCTTGTATGAACATGCTACATCAATTTTTTATGTTCTAAGTAAGCACGATATGAAATTAGCATTATTTGTGATATAAATAACAGGTACACCAATAAGTAAAATTTAAAATAAAATTATTTGCAACTAATTGCAACCAATTACTTTAATTATGCCTAGGATATTGTTTGCTGCCAACATTAAATATTCAATAATTATGTTTATAATTTCTTTATTATTTCTGTGCAATATTGATATCAAACAACCCTCTTTTATTGTATAACTCACGAAAATTTAATCCAAGAGAATAAATACATAATTTAACGCAGCTTGCTTTAATTTAGTTTACTAGAAAAACATAAAATTATAAATTGTGAAGTCCTATTTGACTTATTAAAAGTCTACGATATATATTAAATACACTCATAGAATGCACCTAATTCTTTATAAACGTATTTATGTCTGGGTGTGTAAATCGAGACTAATACGAAAATATCAATAAGACTTATTGTACTATAAAAGTCAGCATAATTTTAATGATGATAATAATTCAAATTATGGCTTTTGGTCTACAAATTATTTTAATCTGCTATAATTCTAAACTAGGAATAACTAAGTATATTGTAAAAGCTGCTTACAATTTTGCAATTATTAGAAACATAATGGAAAAGAAAAGGATAATTTTTGTAGTTGATAAATCTTTTTTTTAACTGTAAGTATAATGTTGTTAATAAATATATAAAATTGTTAAGTATTCTAATGTTATTTACTAGCTGCAATTGCCATTAATGAATATAATCTTTCTATACCCCTATAACTTAAAATAAACTCATTTATTTCTTAAGCGTTATTTAAATTAGTTGTTAGTATAAATAATGATATTAACACTTAAAATATAAAAATTTGCGGATTTTATAAACAACTAGGCTAACCTGTAGCATAAACTAAGTAAATTTAAGTCGGTTTTCTATTTTTGCGTAATAAATACATTAATTATTTATAATTATAAAAAAACAAAATATATTTTTTGATAAGAAAGCTATTCTATATTAAAAACTATAAAATGTTTTAATCATTAAGACAACTAATGCTCATCATGATTATACTCAATACATTACATTGCATTACTACATAAACTAACTTTAACAGAAGTTATATTTGTATAAGTAGTTAAAATAATTTACATTAATTTTTTTATAGTTTTCTATTTTATGTAACAACTTTTATTATTTTTAAATAAATACAGTGAATATTATACTTTATTTATCATTCTAATATTAAGCTATGACAAGATACAAAGTTCTTTAACTTTAAAGAAATCTTTTGAATACACTAGCTATCTAGATGTTTATTTGTGATGAAATACAAAAAATGCCTTAATTATGATGTAATAATTAAAAACTCAATTTTTATAAGCTTAAACTAATCAGATATTAAAGACTCTATTGATTATTTAAATTTAAGCATAGTTTATTTTTATCACAAAATTTATAATTATACTATTACATAACAAGATCAATGATACATTATAAGTCTAGCATTGAAAAAGCAATACTTGTATTTATAATCTAAAGTACTCTACTTATTTAATTAAAAATTTAGCTGTATAAATATTTTATAAATTGCAAAATACTCATTCAATTAATGTTTAAAATTTTCGTAATTTACTTGCATAAGACGCAAAGTTTAATGTGTAGTAAAATACAAAAAAAGATCAAAATGTTAGAAATTTTAATCTCACATCTAAAGAGTTTGACAACATTAATATTACAATACATGAAATAAAAGAAAAAAAGATGACACTTGAAAACTTAACATTAAAATGTTTATGAATAAACATACTAATCAAGTCATATTAAAAATATGAAAATAAGCGCCTAGTTATTTGAAATCTATTTGCAATCAAAATAAAGATAAGAACAATAAAATAAAGATTTTGTATTAAAATACAAGAATACACTTTTAGTATATAATAAAAAATAAAGATAAAATTACTGTACTACATGTATAATCATCTTAAGATGTACTAATAATATAGATATTATAAATATAATTTATTACATAACATTTAAAATAGTCATTAATATAATACTAAATAAATATTAGTTACTAATTATTTTTATATATTTAAACATAATACAATAGAAACAATATATAAAAATTAAATTGTAAATCAGTGATTAATCAATTAATTACTGATTTATTGAAATATTTTTTTAACCCATAAAAAGGAAAAAATTTATTTCATTAATTCTGATATTATATCAATTGTTTTTACTTTATTTTTATTATAGTTTTCATATTTTATTTTCTACAATATGTTTCTAGAGTTTCTTAAATTCTAAAATTTTTACACATACTGATTTTAAATATTTATTTAAACAGTAAGACACACAGGTTGATTCTGCCTGACGTAGACGCTTTTCCTAAGATTAACCATGCATGTTTTTGACATTTGAAAAATGGACTGCTCAGTAATACTCACTTTATTTAATGTACATTTGAAATAACTACGTTAAAGTGTAGATAAGATGTGTAACAGTAAGAGTGAGACTATCAGCTAGGTTGTTAAGGTTAATGGCTTAAACAAGGACGTGAAGCGGTAAAGGAGGGTTAATTACTTTTGTAATATTCGGAGAAGGAGCCTGAGAGACGGCTACTAAGTCTAAGGATTGTCAGCAGGGGCGAAACTTGACGTATGGATTTTATTGAGGCAGTTATGGGAAGTATATTATATTGTTTTCATATTGTAAAAGTAATATGAGGTGATTAATTTGGAGGGCAATATCAAGTGCCAGCAGCTGTCGGTAATACTTGTTCCAAGAGTGTGTATGATGATTGATGCAGTTAAAAGTTCCGTAGTTTATATTTAAAGCAATATGAGGTGTACTGTTAGTTGGGAGAGGAGATGAAATGTGACGACCCTGACTTGGACGCAAACAGTAGCGAAGCTGTACATTGTATGTATTTTTTGACAATGGACGTAAGCTGGAGGAGCGAAGATGATTAGATACCATTGTAGTTCAAGCAGTAAACTATGCAACGATGTGATATGATATTAATTGTATTACATGATAGAAATTTGAGTTTTTTGGCTCTGGGGATAGATGATCGCAAGATTGAAAATTAAAGAATTGACGGAAGAATACCACAAGGAGTGGATTGTGCGGCTTAATTTGACTCAACGCGAGTACTTACAAATATTTTATTATTCAGAGAAGATATATTATCTGAGGATGATAATAGTGGTGCATGCCGTTTTTCAATGGATGCTGTGAGTTTTGATTAATTTCAACAAAGACGTGAGACCTTTTTTTATAGACAGACACAATCAGTGTAGGAAGGAAAGGTTTAAAACAGGTCCGTTATGCCCTCAAACATTTTGGGCTGCACGCGCAATACAATAGATATATAATCTTTATGGGATAATATTTTGTAAGAGATATTTGAACTTGGAATTGCTAGTAAATTTTATTAATAGTAAGAATTGAATGTGTCCTGTTCTTTGTACACACCGCCCGTCGCTATCTAAGATGATATGTGTGTGAGATTAGTGAAAAACTACTTGAACAATATGTATTAGATCTGATATAAGTCGTAACATGGGTTGCTGTTGGAGAACCATTAGCAGGATATAAATAGTTTATATAATATTTTTTGTTTATTATTATTTATTTTGTAACCACACACTGGGATCAATCGGATACAATAACGATGAAGGTCGTAATGGAATACGAAAGTATAATATTATTTACCGAATTAATACTATTTATTTATATTGATAACCCTTTGAACTTAAGCATAATCATATAAAAGGAGAAAAGAAACTAACTAGGATTTCTTTAGTAGCAGCGAGTGAACAGAATAACCTTGATGTAATCCTTTATTGGAGATGTAAATCATTTGTTCTATTAATTATTATCATAGAGAATATTATATTCGTTATTGATAGAATAGAATATATACATTTTGAGTAGGGCTGCTTGGGTAGTGCAGTTTGAATAAAGTAGAATTGAGAATATCTAAAGGTTAACATAATGGTATACCGATAGCAAATAAGTACTGCGAAGGAATTTGTGAAAATGTGTGGGGAATAGCTTATTTTTAAGGACCCGTCTTGAAACACCGGACCAAGGAGATTATAATTATAGCGAGATATAATCTATAGTCAGTTTATTAATTGATTAGTTATAATTATAAGACCCGAAACACAGTGAACTATACATGTTCTGGTGAAGATAAGCGAACTAGTTTATTGGAAGACCATAATCATCTGACGTGCAAATCGATGATTTAAGATGTGTATAGGTGCGAAAGACCAATCGAAACTGTGTGGTAGCTGGTTCACAGCGAAATGTCTCTCAGGAACAGCAGTACATTATTATATAGGACATAGATGTAGGACACTGTTATAGTTTTTTAATTATGAGAAATCTTTAATTATATGGAATTATATAATTAAGTTTATGTAATGAATCTATTGTATGATAGTGGGCACATGATGTAAGAATGATGTGCAAAAAGGGATGAACCTTATGACACATTAAATATTCTAAATAGTAGATATTATACCCTAAATATGATGAATACATTGAGACAGTAAGGGCGGTTTTTTATGGAAGTAGAAATCCGCTAAGAACCGTGTTACAAGTACCTACGCGAATGTATTATTGTATAAAATGGAAGAAGATTCCTCTTATGAGGATGTTTCTATAAATATTTAGGTCGCTGTGGCAATTTGTTTGTATTGAAGTATGTATGTGATACAATCATAGAAGAACAAAATGAGCCGATCTTGGAGGCAGTAACAATATATTGTATAGATATGACTAAGGGTTCAATTATTATTGACAGTGAATCGGTGTTTTTTTAAAACAAAAAAGATTAATGTGTTCTTTATTAAATTAATTAAGGAAACTTATTATGACAGTATAGGTTATTTATAATCTAAGATAATGAATTCGATGATATTAAACTATGGATTGTCATGATAAGAAGTAGTTATTTTATATAACTTGCTAACAAATAATGGTAATTATAACTCGACATATACCGCATCAGGTGTCTTTGTTCATAAGCAAATATTTTAATTAAAGTAAGTAAGGGAATTCGGCCAAATTAGATTGTAACTTTGGGATAAAGATTGGCTCTAGCATGCTAAGAACTTTTACTATGTTAAGGAATCTGACTGTTTTATTAAAAAATAGCTTTTGTATTTACAAGAAGTGAATTCTGCCAGTGCATTATTGTTTAAAGTTGTGTAAGCGAATGTAAACGGCGGGAGTAACTATGACTCTCTCAAGGGTAGCCAAATGCCTCGTCATTTAATTGGTGAGCGCATGAATGGAGCACCGAGATTCCTAATGTCCTACTACAATTTTGTGAAACCACGAGCAACGGAACGGCTTCGGCTTATATATACGGGAAGAAGACCCTGTTTGAGCTTGCCTTTAGTATGTTTTAATAAATATTCGGTATCATGTAGAGAGGGTGGGAGTTTTATTGGTGAACCACTAGTATGTTTTGAATATTTATTTATTAGAATATATGGGGAGTTTGGCTGTGGGCGGTAACGCTGTTTAAAAAAGTAACACAGCTTGTCCAAGGAGATGAATGATGGATGGTAACCATTCAGTTATTTATAGGGAATAAATCTTGCTTTGCTTTATGCAAATGACTGTATTTAGTAGGGAAACCTTGCCTAGCGTCCCATTACATTCAGTATGTATTGGGTGACATTGAAAAGTTTACCGACAGATAACTGGATTGTAGCAGGCAGGATCATAGCGTGACTCTGCTTTTTGATTCTTCGCTGTCGTCTCTTCTGATCATCCGTAGTGTAAAAAATTAGGTTTTTTTTGACGAAAGTGTTGGATAGTTCACCCGGTAATGAGGAACGTGAGATGGGTTTTAGACCGTCGAGACAGGTTAGTTTAACCTACTGTAGTATTTTTGGAGTGACCTTTGATAGTAACGAGAGGAATCTAAGTGATTGACAACTGGTAGTGCGATAACTATTAAGTTATGTTGGCTTTCTGCTACGTGATCGGTTTCGATTAAGGCTGAAAGCCTCTAAGCTGAAGCGTCGCTCAAGATACATTTAGGAGATACTACTCTTTTAAAGGCAAACTGTAAGAATGAAGGTGTATGCCGACATTTTGAGGTTACTGCTTTTTTTATCACATATAGTACGTTACATACATGTTAATGCATTTATACTTTTAGAAGTGATAAGCGTATGAGTTTAGGCAATGACTGAAAATAGTAGGATAACGTCCATTACAGTTGGATCAGGTGGGATTAACTAGACGAGAAAGGACTATTCAGACCAAACCAAGAAAAAAAGCTAAAAAATAGCAATAATTATTATTTCAGCATCAGAAACAGGAAGTAGACGTAACTTATCTACGATAAAACCAAACTTGGCTGATCTTCTAAAAAATGGAAAATACAGAAGAAGAATTCTTTTAATCTGCATTAAAGAAATGTGGTACTAACAAAGCAACACAGATCAAATACAAAGTTCCAGACTGATGTTTGCTGATGACACATTGTGGTCTTGGAATAACAATATTGATCTTGACAACAAGATTAAGGGAGAGAGAGTATCAAAATGGGCAGTTGATTAACAGAATGAAGAATCAACTGCAAAAAGAGTGGAGTGTTAGAATGGTCTTGTTATTCTAAGCTCAATTAAATAGAAGTTTTGTTTTCCGGCTCAAAACAGACTTTGGTGACATTGATGGAAGTCACAGAATACCGATATCGAGGTGTTCTATAAAAAGAAATACTCCTAGAAGACATATTGTCAGAAAGACGCTGCTGCGCGTGGCAAGGACAGCTTTAGATGACCTTGATGCAACAGCTACTTAGTAAGTAGACATAAACCCTGACTTTCAAGGCCATCTTAGTAAAAAATGTACTTGTACTGCATTAATGTATGGTAGTAAACTTTGGGATGTTCAGTACAAGAGCAGGAAAGATCAACATGGTTACTTCAGAAAGTCCTCTAAGGATGATATTCAAACGAGTATTAATCCCCTTGATAGAGTAATGGATGAGTTCAGTTTGAAACGAATTCATATACAAGCAGCTCTAAGTAGATCTAGAGCATACAATAAGTGGAACAACAATAAACCAATTATTTGGATATAATATCAATCAAAATCCGGAGAAAGAAAAACCACTTGGTGTACAAAAGGAAAACACAAAACAGGAAAAAAATGGTTAAAAAAAGATTTGTCAGTAATGACTAGATGAAAACAGTGATTGATAGATGTCACAGCAAGAATTATTGATGTGCTCATAGAAGTAGGAGATCTTTGATACTCTATCGCTTCATCAATAGAAAAAGTAATGAATCATGGACGATTCACAAATCAAATATGTCATACAGGAAAATGACCACATCGTAAGATTAGAACGTATACTAGATTGAGATGCAATCTACGTTAAGTGGTCCTCATCCTTGGCCATTCTAACAGAATCCCTGGTGATTTAGATAGGAGTAGAGGCTTTTTATGTGATGGATCACAAAAGAATTTAGAATCATTTTTTGATTGAGTGGCCGGCCTCTTAAGTGACGTTAGATTTCATTTGATGAAAAAACTGCCGATATTGAATGATCTAGAACAGTAACCGAGAATAGAAGTAAAATTACTTCTTGGTAAAATAAGAATGGATTGAAAACGTAATCCAAGATAAAAGATTGAAGAACTCTGTTGCATCATAAGAGTTCTTAGTAAAATGTTTGGTCTCAGAGCTATTAATGATCATAGAGAAACTCAAAGATTTAACCCAAGAACAACGAATTAGTGTAACTAATAAGAAAACTTTTATTAGTTTCTTTTAGACTTGGGAGAAGTCGGGCATGATACTGATGGCTGTATCACAAAAGCTGAACCTGAGTTGTGTTCTTAAATGGTGTGATTGAGCCAGGTCTAATACGTTCCTCTAATGCTCACTTAAGGTGGTCAGTCACTCAGTGACTATGAAGTTGTTTGTCCTCGGAACGTCTTTTTCTCCTATAAAGCGAGGCGTTAAGGTATGCTGGCGCGTGGAAGAGAGCGTTAATTATTTGTTGTTTTTTTTGTCAGCGAAGTTTTTGGTTGGTTTGGTGACTTTTTCTTGTGTGCTGGGTTTTTCATTTTGTATTCAATAACAACATTTAATTTTTTTTTAAAGGGCAAATCAAAAAAAACAAGAGCAAGCTGAGCACAGCAAACACTCGTGACCACTTTGTGTGGTTCAAAAACACAATTAGCATACAGAATGTAATTTAAAAGAACAAACCAAGCATGTTTATGCTAATGAAAGTTCATCTAGGGTGACTTTTAAAAAAGATGGCGAAATGAAATATTTTCTCAAGAAAATTAAAATTCTTTCAGAAAGAATTTATAAAAATGATTTTTTGAAACGTCAAAAAAAGAAAATAAAAAAGATCTTGATGATCTAAAAAGATATATTTCTAGCACTACTGAATTAGTAATGATTTAGCAGACATATCTGGAGCTCTTCCATGATAAGCTGGAAAAACAAAATCGCAAGTTAAAAAATTTGCAGAAAATCAAATTGGATGACGAAATTGGAACTAACAGAGTGAGTCACTAAAGAACAAAATTGAGATGATGTTAAACAGTCTCTCAAAGAAAACGAGTGAGCAAGATGTTATTACAACTGAAGTTCAGAATGACACTGGTAGCGAAACCCTTCAGTTAGCTATAAAGACAATGAATTTTCTATTTCGAAATAGTAACTGATGACA
>PQWD01008402.1:0-18797 GCA_019425675.1 Leucinodes orbonalis | reverse complement strand
AAACTCGAAAAGACTTAGTACGTGCGGGATTTGAACCTGCACCCTCCAAATCGGAAGACAACAGTCCACACCATGAACCACCGATGCTATTATGTTGCTCGAAAGCAATTAATAAAGAAAAACGTCGTGTTTATAGACTGCTTTGCCAAGTTTTTGTTTTATTTCATACATATTTTTATGTTTCATAACACTATCAATAGATCATATAATCTATTTCGAGGTGATTATGTTCACTTAATAACGGCCTGAACAAACTCATTAAATGGGACGGCGTATATATTAAACTGGCTGCTCATTTTCTTAAGTGAGCTTTGAACATTCTTCATCAAGAAAATAGACTTAAAGCGGAGCAAATTTAATTTTAATGTATCTAATGGATCGTGTATCACTGTGACGTCATAAGTTATGTCAGCAGGCTAACTCGTTCCCGCGGAGGTCGCCTGCTTTGTTTCAACTCGGCAAACTTTGTCGCTTGTAAGGTACATGTTCGCTTTGTAGGAAATCGCTATTACATTATATGGATTGGTATTCGTTTTCCCTTTGTATGCGGGATGAAAGCATTTTGTTGATGAGATATCTAAAAACTGCGCGCCGATTTTTCACGTGCTTTACTTCAAACAGTTTGACAGTAAAGTGGAATGATGCGGAACGACGAATAGATATTGAGATTTTATTTTAAATTCATTAAGTATTTTTTTCTACATTTGCAAATATAAAGAGTTATTCAAAGTTTTGTAAACTTGTTAATACAGAGTTTGTAGTTATATAATTAGAGCCGCTGTGCTATTAATAAAGCTTTTCGAGTTTGTAACATGATCCCGTCATAACAATCTTATCGCCAATAAAATGTGGTTATACTTAACTGCAGATCTGTGATGATTGAGATTTTATTGATATCTCAGTTGCGACTTTTATATAAGTGACTCACTGATGATCATGTTTAGGACGCAATTCTAGTACGCACGAATAATACGTGGTACCTATAGGTAGCAAAGTTATCAAATTATAAACATCACAAATTTAAATATAGTAAATAAACCTCAAGCTTAAACAACATCTTTAAAAAATGGGACATTATAGACTTAGAGATTTTACTGGTAAAATCAATGTTTTTTGACTACATGGCCGTAGTAATAAAAAGTTGCTTTTTTAAAAACCACTGGTAGAGCAAACTTTGTAGAAAATTTTAAATTTATGTCCTAATTTCAATGAATTATGTCCATATTGAGCATGGCACGTGTACCTAAACTTTACGTTTAACTACTTGAACATTTTTGATTTTCATTAAAATTCGGAGGTAAATTAATAATAATAATCTAAATTGCACAGAAAATAAAAAGAACATAATAAATGATGAACTTAACTGAAAGTACAATTAAAGTGGTCTTATCGCTAAAAAAAAATACTCATTATAAAAGGTTGTACCTTTAATACTAAGACAGCACACGATTACAAAATTGTATTAAAATTTGTGTTAGTTAGGTTTAGATTATCACAACTACATGAAAATTACCTAAAAGGACTTTCATAGAAAATTAAAGTGAGCGACATAGTTCACCCTAAAACAACACTTGGCACATAATATATTGTGAAGAACCGATGTTGGGTGGGGCAAACAGGCTCCTTGATATTGCCAGGAAGAAAGAATTACGGGTCCCATCATGAATACCAGTGACTTATTTTAAGATGAACGATGTTTGTAACATTTGCTAGTGATCAATTTCCGGGATAGTCTTTTTAGGCTGTGATAATAATTATCTTTTTATTATAAATACCAGGCATACTGTGTATTAAATTATTTTCTCTTTAAAATAAAATTTTAAAACCTTAACTAAAGCGGATTATAGAAAAGATTTTTCTTGCCAGGTGTTTGTTAACGGTCGCTTTAAAATTGCACCGCTATTAGCAACAACATTGTTTGTACACAACAACACCAGGTATGTAATATTGTTGTATAAAAACAAAAAACTAAGTCCTTACAGCGTCAAATTAGTTAACGACAGGATTAGATTTAATCCTACTCGTAAGTTCTTTCTATTGCATCAATTCGAAACGTTTCATATAAGATAAGACGGGATATAATTATAATGGTTTAGTTTCATTTTCAGAATAAGTTCGTCTATTTCATTAGTATTGGGAAAAATATTTTACAAGTAATATAGTTTATTTGTAGTTCATGTTTCATAATATTACAATCAATCACAAAATAAGTCAATGGTTGCTATTTGAATGCTTTAAGTTTACCAATTATTTTTTTTGTAGATGATATGTAAGTATTCAATAAGGGAGTATTCGAAAATACACACAATGCAGGCATATTAAAATTATAAAAGGTGACATTGTTTTCTTGTGTATTTAACACCGAGCTGTGTTACTTTTTAAGAAGCAATTTAATACATTTTATGGTCTATTTTCAAAGCAGCAGATTTATAGAAGGCGGTTTACTGCCTTAAATCGTGAAAAGCGTCGAATACTATTGTGCACCTCGTCTCCATTCGATATGAGAGCTCAATCGATTCGAATAGGGAAGGGGATCCGATTCCTTTTCCGTATAATATTGCTATTTTTCAGCGCTCTAGACGTAGACGATTCAGAGTGTCATAGTGTTTTGCTTCAGGGGTTTTGGTTCATTATATATTATAAATACACTTCAGACCTACTACACTCCACACAGTATAGGTATTTTGCACTTATTGTAAATAACAAAAAAATATTTTAAACAAGAAAAAGTAAAAAAGATACATTGTAAATTAAATTACATCTATGAAAACGATGAAATGAAATAAATGAACATTTAATACTACTTTTTGTTTCTTATCAAGCGTCAATAACAAGCTAATGACGTAACTTGCCATTCCAATGTTGCCAACATAGAATGTTTACATTCAAATTATCTAAAATAAATGCTCTGATCCGACTGGTTTAAGTCTAGCGCCAAATCCATTAATCAGAATTGCACCTCCAACCGCTAACAAGATTTACAGAGAATGCGGACGACGTAACGCGTCTACCTATAGGATAATTAGTATCGCTACCTCGCGGCGTCTCATTTATCGTGCTCCGCTGGGAGGGTCAGCCAGCAGTAAATCTACCAACCTGAGCGCGCTTGTCTTTGTAAACTTGAAAATCTAATTACATTTACAGCTCCGTTTTAAGTTCGCGTTTCCACCAGATTTGCATTTCCTTGATTTTTGTTCGGGAGATTTCATGCGACTTGGTATTGGATTTGACTTAAAATGGCCGGTGCTTTCGTATGGTGAATGCAACAGATATTTTCAATGTATTACATTTATTCGTAAAATTAAAGTTTATAAAACTAATTACATGTAATAATAATAATGTAATTTGACACTTTGACTGCCATGCAATTTTTTTTGTGATTGGTTTGTTGGCAGTCAAAGGATTAAAAAGTGCATAAAATATTTACATTTAACGGTATCGAAGTCATACAAATATATCAAATTGATAAAACGTTTACAGTTATTTTTTTTTACTGGTGTACTAATATAAAATATTTTATTTATGTACCACATAAGTTGATTTCGAAACATAGCCAAGCAACAATCCTAAGGAATATCTAGATACATTTAGTTCATGCAGAACCAAATTATTGAGTATTACCATATTATGAATTGATAAAGAAGAGTTAACTCTTTTATACTAATTTATAAAAGTATATAAATACTTTTCTTTGTAAAATTACCCGTAAGTATTTGTAATTTTATCCATATATGATTACAGAGTTGTCATTCTGTTATACTTTTGGGAAATAGCTGCCGCATATTTCTGGGAACTGGAGCACGACAGTCCTGTATAGATTTACTGATTTGATTCCGTAGTTTGTTGTTGACGTAGCTGGTACGCTCTCGTGGAACCAATTTTCGTGGGATCGATTTTTTAAGCTCCGTATGACGCTGAAACATAATATAATATTATAAAGTGAGTTTTTATTATAACTACTTTAATTTCGTACAAATTCACACTACATTTCATCATCATTAATTTAATTAAAATAGAGATCCCACTTTTGTAATTGCGCTATACAACTGTTATCCTTAATTATTACGATGGAAAACGTTTGTTGTGTCTGACTTTCTCGGAATCTGTTCCAAGGTAGCAACGTGAAAGCATTTTTGCGGGCGTCATAAATGTCGCGGACTGGCACGTAGGTATGTGCGTGAAAGGCTCGTCTAAGGAATGTTTGCTGAAGCGGTGGTTTATTTGCTCGAACAGGCTCAATAAAGAGCGTCTCAACGTTGTAAAGGCGTTCCGAATGCTTATTTGCATTCAGTAGGGCTCCCAGAACGGGCAAGCAAGTGTACGGGAACGGCTCGAGTTCCAAGCTAGACGGAGGGCTCCCTTGATAGTGATTAGACGATGCTAATACCATTTACTTTCCAACTTTCCTGACTCACCGACCGTTACGTTAACATTCGTTATTTATTTTAAGGTACTTTAAAATCATCTTACGCGGTCGATTAAGCTCCATTCCTTGGTTCAAATGGCTATTTTAGAACGTGCTCAGCTAATGCAAAAAAAGTCTCGAATTTAATACTGTGCAGGTGGTATTTCGTTTTTAGTTAAATTTAATATGCATCGTACTTTTCTTTATTTTTCCTTGCGGCTTTGTTTTAACTGGTTCTCTTTGAAGTAATATTTTATAACTAAGTTGAATAGAACTCATTTTTTGGTGTATATGAAACGACATTTTAATATGTTGTTTATCTATGTGTACTGGTTATAATAGAGTTATAATAACATTTGACATTGCAAATTAAAGAATTTTATAATTTTTCAAAGTTCTTTCCATATTAGGTTTAGTTTGATCCGCATTCATATTGTAGCTTTTAAATAATTAATATTTTTGGAAAAAAAGTAGGTAAAGTACTAAAGTGCGAAATAAATGCTTACGGTACTTAGAAATTGGTTTTGTTTTTCTGTGTCCCCGTTAAGGGAATTCAAATATTAATAAAAAGGGCACACTTTGTAGCTGAACAAATGTTACACGTAACTTATGTATTAATTATAAACCACGAGACACAACGCAGAGTGACTATATCCATCGCCTATATTGGTCCTGCGTTGAGACTAGCCGCGGTATGTGGTCCTTTCCTACCAGGGCTTGTATTTTATAGTTTGATAATATTTTTATTAAGTAATTTAGAAATTCCTGCAAAAAACAGTTTCATGTTAGTGTTTTCGTCAGTCATTTATTGGACGCGCAAGCACCAGGTCACTGGGCTTAGTCAACATTAAAACTGCAACCATTAAACTTTGGTGGGCAAAGTTGCGCGCTGCGGCCGACCGCGCGTTCAAACTTGCACTGCATTACGACAAGTAAACCTGCAGTTAAGTGTTTACTTCGCACATTCCAAGGCATTGTGCTGGCAACTTAGCCCATAAAAACGACCTGGCTCCAGCATCTGTGTTACGAGGCGATAAGATTGATGATAACTATTATTACGTTAAAAGCGGCTAGTTACACACTCGTTAAATCAGCATGCTGTGACTTCATTAATACAGATGAAGTGGGTTTACTAATTTTATTTGATTATTCAATAAGTGAAATAGCAACTTAAGGAACAACACCACAGTTCTATTATGATTCATTTACTGTTCTTAAAATGTATTTACGCACAGGGAGTTTTAATCTATATTTGTTTCATGCTTATATTTCCGTGGTGTAGTATCTAGGAGACAAGAGTATTGTATTGTAAAGAAGTTAAAAATCAAAGCGCTAATGGCATTTTAAATTTTCTCTAATATATTATCGACCATTATAATTACACCAAGATTATAAAAGTCATGATATAATATAATAAATATGTATTCGGTAAGAAGTTTTTTCAAAAATTGCTTTGTGATCGGGCGCACCCTTTAAATTCATTAGTGCCTGTGTTAGGAGGTCCTCCTATTGATATATATTACTTATTGTTCTCCGCGGTATTACCCGCGTTATAAGATATTCTCCCACAGTAAAACAACCTAAAAGCGCGCAGCCGCAAGGTACCATATTGGTTTATTTTCTAAAAATAAAAAGTGTATTCTTAAAATAAAAATAGCCCATGTTTTTCCTTATTACATCAGCTATCTGCCAAAAAGAGTCCCATCCAAATTCATCTAGCTGTTTCAGAGATTACCCGGAACAAACAGACAGACATTTTTTTTATTTTGGCAGTTGTCCCGTATATGCATGAATATTTTTTTTTATTACAAATATATACTCCAATTTTATTTATATGTAATAGATTTTCCGTATGAAATTTAAATATATAATACATAAAAAACTAAAAAGAGAAAACAAATACAACTTAATATTCTCCTATTAACAGTAGAGTTAGTATGTATGCATACCCGCAATCTACGTGATTCAATAAATGCAATCATGTATATTTCGCTGTCACTTAATAAAAGCTTTAGTTTCATTGTGGTTTCATCAAAGTCCCACATTTTGAAGATTATTTAAAAGTACCTATTTACAGTTGTAGTTGTTAAGAAAATTTTCTTTACTCTCTCTATGTACGTCTTTGAGAGAGGCCTGAAATAATAAACAAAAATAGATGACATATCATTTTAAGTTTATTTGATAGCTTTTCAAGAATGATTTTGAGTTTTCTGACAAAATTCCAACGCATAATGCTATTTGCAATATCTGTTTATAAAGTTTTATATAAAAGGTATATGTGTTTTTATATAATGTTATAAATCAAACAATTGTATAAAAGGTGCTGTTATAAAAACGGCAAAAACAAAAGGAAAATATTATAAACAAAAGCAAAAGCATTTATAAAAAAGTAGAATCACAAGAATCAAAACAATCGGAACAGCTCGAGCCTATAATCGTTGCTTAGCCGGGTCGCCGGTGATTGTGTCGATTACTCACCCCGGCGCTTCCCTTCCAACATCTCTAACGGCTCCGCTTAATCGCGGTGCCAACGTAAATATTTCTACTATCTACAACATTGAGCACATATTAAAACGTCCGCTACAGGGGTGCTATTGATTACTTTAGGGTAAAATCACTTAACACAAAAACAAATGAACAACAGGGTTATGATTTATTGCTTCCAGTAACTTTTATATTTAGACAAAGTTGTCATCATTATGGATACTTTTATTTTTCTTTAATAAATAGCTTTTACTAATAGCAAGCACCCTATATTAATAAAGTGACATTTCTCTCTTCAACCTTTCGCAGACCACTGCCGGACACAGATAGCTCTCTCCCATTTTACGCCAAATATCTCGGGTTCTGCGCTTTTCTCTTCCAGCCTCCACCTTATAACATCATTCTAATTTTATTCCTGAGAGATATCCCAATCAAAGCTCTCTGGTTGATGAGAAGACCGGACGTAACTTGTCGAATGCCAACCAGCCCAACTAAATCCACGTACGTGTACTAGCTTCTCTCTTGAAATTATGCCGATTAAGTGGGGGAAATTGGCCTAGAACTATGTAGTCATTTATGGTATGAATTTAATGTATTTATATGATATCCATACACAATGTACCCTGTCACAGAAATGTCAATGAATCCAGAAATCTCCAGTTTCCAAAATGGTGTCATTATTAATTACCATTATTTATCACCCACCACCATTAAAATAATATAGAAGCTAAGAAGTAGGCTAAGTTAGAAATCTCGATATTTGAAAAGAATAATAATAAATTTTTATCTTTTCGAAGGAACCGTTGAAACAATTCAAGACGAAATGGAAATAATATTGGAGACGAACACGTTGTATGCGATTTCCAATTATCGATGCGCGCTGGCTGCTCCAACGGTATTGCAACTCGTATGTTGAGAAATATTTCGCTTGTACTCCGTGTGTGCTCGTTCCACCTTCACACCCACATGCGCACAAGTGCACGGTGTTTGGTTCTAATCTGGAGTTATTCGAAACACGAAAAATTTCACAAATTGAGAAAAGTTTCACGCCCTTATAATTTATGAATGAAGGACATCCATTCGATTGAAAGAAACCTAACTTTCCAAGTCGGAACTTTACGCTTATGCATTTTAGAAATAGTTATTCTAGCCGACAGTGGGCTGTATATAAAATAAAAAATCTGCGCATGCCAAGTTTCCCCGAGTTTGCTGAGCAACATTATGAATATTCAGTAACGCTTTAGAATTTCTAGTGGTACGAATATTTACACGCAAGAAAATTCTAAGTGCTGACGAAGAGTCTAATATGGGAAACTAAATACAATGGCTATCTTATTTTAAGTTCTTTCATCAAAATCTTGCGGTGTATTTTAAAACATATTTTGATATGCTGGTTAACTAAGAAACGGTTGATTTTCTTTTAAATCTAGACTCTGGATAAAGTGCAACTTCACAGTGCTAAGTTTGCTTGTTTTATCGTTTACCGTTTTGTCTTTTAAGGTAATCGAAGTCATAGTCTTACATTGATAAGATTTGATATTAGGTACCTATAAGGTTTTAATCTTCTTTTTCATCCAAATTTTATAGTAACGTATAGCAACAATATAAGATGTCCGATTTTGAAAATTTTTATCATTATACCTACCATTACTATTATTATATTTTATACCTATAATATATATATTATTATACCTATACGTATTATAAATTTTTTTATTAAATAAGAGAAAATGTTAAATAAAGTTCATAAAACTTTATTTAACATTTTCTCACTCTTTCGGTTAATTTTCTCACAAATACTTACAATCGGACTCATATCTAATTACATATTATTGATATTAAATAGGTATTTTGTAATCCATTTATGCTTAAATTAATTTCTCTATAAAGGTAAAAGCCGACTAAAAGCTTGTAATTGCCTCAGTGATTTAGTGGGCACAGCGTTCGGCTGCGTGACCTGGAGATCATTGGTCCAAATTCCGCGGGAAAATGTCACTTTGTGCATTATTTTTAGTTTTGTTAGGACAAAACAGGCTGAATCACCTGATTGTCTGCAAAAAAAAGGATAATTCCGTGCTTATAAGGCAGGCAATATTAGGATTGTAGTCGTTAACACCCACCAATTCGCATTCGGCCCGCGTGATGGGTTATGACTACCCAATATCCCTTAAACTACGTTGTGCGGGAAGGCCTGTGCCCTGCAGAGGGCTGTTAATAAACTTCATAACAAACAAACATGTTTAAAGTTAAATTTAACGTACACCATCAATGATGTAATTGATCTGTCAAATAAGAAGTATATTTTATATTTGTTCACTTGAAATTCATTATGTTTGAGAAGATACTAATCACTGTTGTAAATTTTTAACATGTTATAAATGACATGTTACCTACAAATTTACTAAGTGAAAAGTGGATATGTGTTTTTTCAAAGTAATATTTTAAATTTTATGTTATGACATCCATAATATTATGTATGATCTCTGCGCGGCTTCTTCCATGTCTTTAAATGTTCTATGAATTCCAAACACAGCAAAAATATATCCAAGAATATATATTATTTATTAACAGATAGATATACCAAATTTGTGATGTCGCAAATACTCGTAATGATGAACTGCGGTTTGTAAAACCCGTTTTTATTTTTACTATCGCTAAATGTTGAAAATAGGGTAGGCTAAATAAACTAGTTTATATGTAAATGTAAGTATTTACTTCTTCTATGTTTTTCAGGCAAAATCGAATATGGTTTCAAATTAATATCAGCTAAATTATCCAAGGCTCGTCTAACTAAATGTTTGAGTTGCGTATAGAGCCAACACTCGCGTAGAACCCCGTAGTTACAATGAAAATTTTCAGCCATACGAGTAGGTATAATGTTTACAATCGCTCCCGTCGCGCAAACAGATAAATTGAGTACAAAATAGTCTACAGTAAAGCGGATATAGTTCTCGCATGAAACAAACAGTCGAGGTTTATGCAAATTGGGCTCCTTTGTATTTCGCCGGATTAAAATATAGTGGGAATTAGTTCCGTGTCAGATATCCGAGTAGCGGACCACTTGATTTTATTGCTCACTACTTTATTTGAAGCTTCTTCTATCTGTGTTCATTAATTTGAATGGGTATGTGTTAAATAAATGGAGCGGATGGTTTCTAACGAAGCGTTACAGTTACATATCTACCAGCAATCTATCTTTTACCTCCTTTATGGCATAAACTTTCCCATGAACATGTTCAGTTATTTGAGCTGGTTAAATGGGATTGAAAACCATGATTTTTATTATTTAATATTTGTATGTCCTAGGAATCGGGTAAGTTAGTTCAGTATAATTTTGTTAATCAGTAAGTTACTCTGCATATTTTTTTCTTACTGCTAAAATAGATGAACTTTATAAGATAAGGCATTTTCCAGTTTTCACAACATAAATCCCAAAAATATTATAACTAGGTCTTGTAGTACATTTATACTGCAAGCCCTGGTTATAATAATTATATTAAACTCGTTTCTCAAACATAAATTTAATTATTTAAGTGCTTTCTCATTAACATGAAGAATGTAGTAGAAAATAAATCAAATTATATGAAAGTCGCCTGCCCTTACATTCTCCAGGCTAAAAGGTTGTATTCAGGCCCTTATTCGCAGTCTAATGATGTTGAATGATGTGCAGGCCTGCATATTCAAGATACCGTCCCATCATTTAAAAAAATGCCTTTCCATTCATGCTCTCTGTTTGCATAAAAGAACCCCTTCGTTATTCAAAGACTCTTTTAGTGTTGGCGAGTAGACGTATTGAAGCCATAGAAAAAAAGACTACTTGAATTATTTCCTTACATTTCCCAAATGAAACTTAAATCGGTGACCTCTTAAATCAAAATACTTCTGGCATTCTCTACCAGTTAACCTTTATGCATACAGAAAGAGAACAAAATGGTGCGGCGAGATAAAAAATAATGTATCTTTATTTATACTCTGATGTATTACACTTCAAAAAGTAGATAGATGGCAAATAACTTAAACTTGGTTTCCTGTTCGATAAAGTGCTTTACGAGCAGGTAAGATTGACTCTACTTCCGAAACGTGTCTGACAAGTTCTACAGTACCAGCAGTAGTAATAAATATGACATAATAATGAGGTAGGGACTATATGTACTGTACATAATATAATAGAATCAAATTTGCTGTTCCAGACTTAGGACTACATATTTTATCCTTTGTTCTGTCAATTTGATTATTGGTTTTTATGTTCAATGCTTTTATTTCTCCTTGCTGTCACAGTTAATTGTATCATAGATGTAAACTTGTAGCTGTGTGGTCAATAAATGTGTACCTTTATTTTCATTTATTTATTTATGATACTAATCAACTCTGTTTTAGTTAGTCTGAAGAGATTATGAACTTCTTGTCTAATGACACAAAAAAGTCAGAAAGTTGAATTTAAGTCTAAAAACATGATTTTTATTTAATTTCTGCAAGTAATAAGAAGCTCCTAGCTTCTTATTCCTCAGATTTTATACGATAATCGTGTGCATCAAGCTAAAAAGGGCTACATGAGAGATTCTGTTCCCCTCCCCGTTTGGTCACCGTCCCCAATAAATACTTATGACTAATAAATAAAATGGTAGGTAGTGTTAGTCATAAATATTTTAACGTTCAAATTGTCTAATGTATTTCCGTAAACATGTTCTAACATTCAAGTGTCGCCATCTTTGATTTGAAGGCAATGTTAATAGTTGGTCTTTAAGCTTCCGGTTAATATTAGCTTTTCGTATATTTTATGAAATTACTGTATTATATTAAACTGAGTTGTCAAATGGCTTACGCTTGTATTAAAATATTTTGTAAGAATTGTATCGAAATGTAAGTCTCAATATAATATTTATTCAAACGGAAGTGGTGCAGTGGCGCCACCTTTATAAATACTTTTGTCGATTATTTAGTAAAGTTATAATGTTGACTTCCGACAAAAGGGTATAAATACTGATTGTAAGCATGGAGTTTCTGAATTCTCTCGTAAAGTGTGAAAGAATAAACATCTCTTGTGGAAACTGTTTTACTGGTTTTTTACACATACTATCAGTAGGTATACAAAGCTAATGTTACCGCAGTAGTAATAATGAATATCAATCAAAATCCCAAATAATTTTTGCTAAGCACTATAGAACTTGATAAATGAAACTTGAACTGTTTGTCTATAATAACGACTGAGATTTGATCCACGGTAAGAAATCCAAACAATAAGTCGAAAGGGGAAAGCTAAATAAGATAACGTTAAGAATTTCAAAATTGTCACTCTATTTGCTAATTGATAATTTAGTCTCACAATTTGGTAATAGATCCGCGTTCAGCTTAACGACAAAGCTTCCAGGGGCACTCGACTCGACATACATATGCCACACTTAGCTTTGATCTAAATTTAAGTATGCAGTAAAAATTAAATATTTATTAAAATCTATGAGGGCTTTCGAAAATAAAAGCTATTAAACTACGTTTTAGAATTCCGCAACAAAATGCATATCGCGTAAAAAACGTTTAGCCTGAATACACACAGCAGAGGCTTATGGCTCATGTGATGCATTAATAAAATTGAGCGCAGTTCAATATCGGATTAACCTGAGTCATTGACAGCTTCATACATGCTCTATTTTAAAGGAGTAAATAGTTGGAGTTACCAAGACCGTGGTCAAAGTTAATCTTCATATTTTATTTTGGCAACTGGCATAATTATGGCTATTATTTAAAATTAGTAGGTTTCTTTTGCATTCCAAAATTTTATGACAAACGATCCGAGTTATAAATAAATAATAAATACAATGCTGATTAGTGTAAAAAATGGCCCAGTGCGAGTCGGACTCGCCCATGAAGGGTTCCGTAGCAGCAAGTTACATAAAATAATGTAAATATTATTTACTTAGGCACCTACTATTTATTACGTATAAAATCTAATGACTAGACGTCGTTGAAAACAAATTTTATTGTAAGTTAATAAATAATAGTTATGATTCAGTTATTTGCTGGAATATGGTACATTATAAGTTGTTGTTTATAAAATAATGCTTCCGACATATCCTACCGAAATTCGATGTGCAAATGTTCGTAAAAAATAGAAGCTAAACATCAAAAATATTATTATGTTATCAAAAATAATCTTTTACAACATGCTTGTTATGTATCAATACTGTAAAATATACGTTACGTCAAAGTTACGGAATTATAAAATATGAAAAATTTAGCACTCTCATTATTAATGTCGGTCACAATGACCGACATTAATAATGTGACATAAGTACAAATTATGAGTTTAAAAGTTATAATTACTATTATATTTTCAATTCATTATCAATTTAAATTACAATCTGTCCAATTTTATTAATAAGTTACATATTACCCATCAAGTCAATTTAAAAATGACAATGTTTGTCATTTAGATAATCTGTGACAGAATAGTACATTTTGTTAAAGATTAATTTTTAAAATTCTTGATAATGCAGAGTACCTATTAATCATTGCTAGTTCAAATTTATTGAAAATCCGTACTGCCATACAATTGACATTTTAAAAATAAAGTGTTAGTCTTTTAGGTGGGACTACAAATCGTTTACTTTTCTGCCACTACATCATTACTTTAGATTCGTTTAAACCTCTATGTTTATATGCAAATGATTCCATTTCAAATATATTTAGAAAGGAAATGGGTAAAATATTCATTTTTGCAAATAAGGGTTATAGGTATAAGGGTAATAGGGGAAGTGGAGGTTATGTATGATGATATTAGCAGAGATATGCATACCTCCAAGACACACTTTACGGTCGTCATGGAAGACTTCAACGCAGGGCTGGGCATTCGGAATGATTGTGAGTTGAAAGTGGGGCAATATGGATTTGGGCATCGGAACCACAGGGGACAGCGGCTGGCCGATTTCATGGAAAAAGAGGGACTCTTTATGATGCACTCTTTTTTCAAGAAGCCGCCAGAGGAAGTGGACTTGGTTGAGTCCTGATGGATCCACACGAAATGAGATTGACTTCATCATGACCACCAGAAGACATATATTTAACGATGTCTCTGTGATCGCCAGGGTTAAAACCGGTAGCGATCACCGTATGGTGAGAGGCACGTTAAATATAAATGTTCAACTGGAAAGGTCTCGTGTGATGAAGTCTACGCTCCGACCTAACGTGATTCAAATCCATAACCCCGAAAGCTTTCAACTCGAATTGCAGAATCGCTTTGAATGCCTAGAGAGCTGCGTAACAGTGGACGAAATGAATAACGGGCTAGTGGAAACTCTGCAATCAGTTGGGTCTAAGTTTTGCAAGGGACAACGCAAATTAAGACCCAATAAACTATCTCAACAGACTCTCGATCTCATGGCGACAAGACGACAGATGAAGCTGCAGTCTTCAGACGATGCGTCACAATACCGGCAGCTCAATAGACGTATATCCAGTTCCTTGCGACGCGATGTTCGTCACTTTAATACAAAGTGTATTAAAGAGGCAATAGAACAGAACAGAGGTTCGAAGGTGTCTGCGAGGAACATGTGTATTGGGCAAAGCCAGCTGATTAGTTTGAAGACCAACGGCGGAAATGTAGTCTCATCCAAACCAGAGATTTTGAGGGAGATTGAGAAGTTCTACAGCGAGTTATATACCGCTACACAGATTCCCGCTTCAAACTTAGCCGAAGACCCAAGAGCTTATTTACCCGACACCTTTCTGAGGATATCCCGGAGGTCACTTTGTGCGAGATAAGGATGGCTCTGAAACATCTCAAGAGTAATAAAGCTTCCCGGGAGTACGGAATTACCGCAGAGCTTTTGAAAGCAGGTGGCACGCCAGTGCTTAAGACCCTTCAGAAGCTCTTTAATTCCGTAATCCGTGATGGTATGACACCTAAAGTGTGGAGCAATGGCATGGTGGTGCTCTTCTTCAAAAAAGGCGACAAAACCTTGTTGAAGAATTATAGACCCATCACGCTATTGAGTCACATTTACAAGCTTTTGTGCTGTTTGGCGTTTGTGGACTATGAGAAAGCCTTCGATTCGATCGAGACTTGGGCTATGCTTCAAGCCCTCCAACGGTGCCATATCGATTACCGCTATATCGAAGTATTGAGAAGTTTGTACGAGAGCGCCACTATGTCAGTCCGAGTACATGAAAAGCTTACACAACCTATCCAATTGCACCGGAGGAGTGAGACAGGGAAACGTTATATCTCCAAAACTGTTCACAGCTGCATTGGAAGATATGTTTAAGCTGCTCGATTGGAAAGGACTTGGCATCAACGTCAATGGCGACTCATCACAACTCATCTTCGATTTGCCGATGATATAGTAAATCATGGCAAATTCATGAGATTAGTACTATGCTCAATACCCTAAGAGCTTCGCAACAGGTGGGTCTTTAAAATGAACATGGACAAGAAAGTCATGTCTAATATCCAGTTGTGCCCATACCAATATCAGTTGGAAGTTCTGAACTCGAAGTTGTAGACGAATATGTGTACCTGGGACAAGTAGTTCAAATGGGTAGGTCCAACTTCGAGCAGGAGGTTTCCGCGTCGAATCCATAGGATGAGCAGCGTTCGGGAAGTTAAGGGAGATCTTTTCGTCCAAAATACCTCAGTGTCTGAAGACGAAAGTCTTTGACCAGTGTGTGTTGCCGGTTATTACATACGGAAGTGAAACGTGGTCGCTTACTAAGGGCCTCTTAAATAGGCTTAAAGTTGCTCAACGTGAAAGGGCTATGTTAGGTGTTTCCCTACGCGATAAGATCCGGAACACGGATATCCGTAGGAGAACTAGAGTGACCGACATAGCCCACAGGATAAGCAAGTTGAAGTGGCAGTGGGCAGGGCACATAGTGCGTAGAACCGATGGCCGGTGGGGCGGAAAGGTTCTCGAGTGGCGTCCGCGTAACGGAAAACGAAGCGTAGGCCGACCCCCGACCAGATGGTCTGATGATCTGGTTAAGGTGACAGGTAGCAGATGGATGTCAACTGCAAGGGATCGGTCCGCGTGGAAATCATTAGGGGAGGCCTTCGTTCAGCAGTGGACTTTCTAGGTTGTAATGATGATGATGATGAAGGGTTTATTCTAACTTGATATTTCACTGCACAGATTGATCTAACACAGTCTGTTTTGAGCCTTGAAGACTCGTATCATTTCCACCATACTTATAAATCACCCACAATGATACCATACCGAAACAACGAACTCACATATCCAGGTATGCAGTTAAAGTGACATCTTTGGAAATCGTTTTCTTTAGTCTGCTCAAAGCATAAACAAATCTGTCAATTTCACCATGTCATGTGTGACAAAGTATTGATTCATACCCCTCAAGTATTGGTTTGATGAAACCTAATTTTTTTTTCAAAATTCTTATTTTTCAAGTTTCTTTAAATGTCTCAATACGATTGACAGAATACATATACTAACAAAGTTCGAATAGTGTAGTTTTATTAATTCGGACAAAAAAGTAATCAATGTTTTTTTAAGAATAGAGTAGTAGGAGTAATAGAAGGAGCACATATGATGCAAGGTAATGTAAGGTTCTTGAGGCCTACTAATCATCGATCGACGTTTTTGTTATGATTTTTATGCCTAAGTGAACCGGTGTCATGCGTAACCACAGACATCAGAATATACATAAGACTGGACAAGCCGCCAAGTTTATAGGCAGTCCCAGTGTCGCAATTTCTTTTCGGTTCTTACCTGTGAAAAGTTATTATATTTCTTGGTAAATTTACTGATTCATTGCGATGATGGCATGTTACACATTGCACAGGATGGTATTTTGGAAAAAAACGGTAATTTCTTCTAATATTCGTGCGTCTTGACTTGTCTCACAGAGCGTAAACTGGTAGCCAGTGTATGCTCGTTGAGCTTACAGTTGTCGCACTTTAAACGCGGCTTGCCCCATCTCCTGTATTGGGAAATCTGTGTGCGTAACATTCGTCTTACATTACAACTTTTTTTTGTATAATTTTTTTTGGGTTAATTGAGTCGATTAAGGTTCTCGGTTTTTAAAGAATCCATTATATTAATCTAATGTTCAAGTACCTGATCGATTAATTTTTGCTACAATATTCCAATCTCACATGGCTAGGTGGACTGAATCCTATCTTCCGTAATCTGTTTTTATGGATAAGGAAGGAGTCAGAAAGAAACGAAATTGAATACCTCTTATCAATATATTAAAGTGTTTGTTCCTATGTACATTCATTTCAAGCAATTACCTGGGGCAGGTTATCTGACTGTGTCCATGTAAGTCGTTTTTGCTGCTGTCTGTTGTCTGCGCGGGTGTCCCGTCTTTATAGTTATGAATTCAATATTACTGTGCTAGGATGACAGAGGAGACAATATTATGTAGTCAAAGACTTAACATCGTTACAAGCTACAAACACTGTACGAGTAGTCCCATAAAGATAATTTTAGTGGGCGTATAATTACGAGTATAGGTGACAATTGTCACTTACCACCAGTCAAGATTGCATATAATATGATTGCTAACTTTTTCACTATATAAAAGTTTATTGCCATTTAGAGAACCGTATTAGAAAACTTATATATTTCCCACAGCAAGCTTATAGCCCTCTACATAAACAGCAGCAGTCCGCCCTTTGTCTTTTTACGGTAAAAGCCTTCGAGTAATCCTGTAGTTATTGGATTATTCCATCCACGTTATACTTCAAAACGGCGCCCATGTGAAACAATTTAATTGATGAAACGTTAAATATAAGGAAAACATGCTTTCCTTTGCATTATTCTTCGTTTATTTTCTGCAACTTTTTGTTTTGTTTTATTTAAGTTAGCTCAAATATTATTCCTTACAAATACCTACATAAAACAAACATTCATTTTAAGAATTAGGTATTTATGCAAATTTGTATGGTACCTATGAACGAGTATCTATAACATAACTCTTTATGTATGAAAAATGTTCGGAAAGGAATACATTCTTCAAACTAATCGCTTTTAAAGTGTTGTTTGTTGTAAAAGTACAACAAAAGATTCATCTATCCAAACAAAGGGTATCGTTCCATACAGTTTATGAGGCGCTAAAAAGATAAAACTTTACCAAGACCAACCATCTAAGCTAGTAAAATATTTGAACGATTCAATGTTACGAGAAAAGTTCGCAACCTGCACCCGATCGGCGTTCATTATCAAGAAATTTGTTAGTATTTTAACATAATGGTGTTAAAATAATTTAGTAGCGCATAAAGTTAAACAACCGAACGCTATTGATGGTCGGTGAAGTTAATGGAATCACGCAGCGTTCGGCCTTTGTAACAATCTCATTTTATTTTATATATGACTACGGTTATTTTATTAGTGGTGATTTAAAAAATAACAAAGATTTCTTTTGCAAAATCTCTTAAATCTCAATTAATTTTGGCAGAGTTTTAAAAGATAATGTTGAGGTAAGTGGCTTCTCTAGTGTTTTTTTTTGGTTATTAAGTTTTAATACATTATAAATTATAAGAAAGTAGGTAGGTATTTTAATTGAAACGTAGCTAACTTGGTCTTATAACTAAATTCTAGTTTATCACGTCTCTGTCGATTTAAATATGAAGGTGTGGTAAAGATGGCAGTGACCCGTCATAGACTGAACTAATATGGATGATTACCTATTGTCGGGATATTTCGATGATGATTGATTTTATTTATCAAGAACTGGTTCACCGCTTTCGTCGCTCTGCCTGATGTTAAACAACGACAATCCGTACAGTCGGTTATGCTGGGGCCAGACCAACGGGAAATGTCATTAATTGAAGTGTTCACTTCAGGTGTGGCCACCACATAAACGCGATAATTTTCAACGTCTTTACAACGCCGTTTGTCGTATGGCGATAACTCGACTGTCGGTACATCAAAGAGATTTTCGCGTGAATGAATGC
>PQWD01008400.1:0-23434 GCA_019425675.1 Leucinodes orbonalis | reverse complement strand
TAAGCGTACATTTACCTAAACAAAAGAGCCTACAACTTTCTTCGGCGGGTCGTTTTTGAGGCACGGATGGCGTATCTACCTTTATATATACAGAATATCATTGGGTATCTATTGTATAAATTGAGGGTACGAGGACGTAGTAATTTTGGGAATGGTCCCAATTGAATGGGAGACCGAAGAATATTATCTTGAGACCGTGCTTAGGTAGACAACAAAATGTCAATCCCAAATAACCAAAAGCATTTTTTTATAACGCTAAATAAGTCGTCGGTCCATCGGACTGAAGGCGTCTTACGCTACGCTTGCCAAGTCGCGGTCTCTCTCTCTCTCTCTCGAGAGTCCTGCGACATACGTGACCAGCCCACTGCCACTCAAACTTAATAATCCGCCGAGCTATGTCGATAACTTTAGTCCTCTTACGGATAACTTTGTTTCTGATTTTATCCCTAGGAAAGATTTATTTATATGTAAAAACCATCGGTTTCATAAATTCAAAATGGCGTCCATCTTGTAACCGAGTAATCTGCGAAGCAATAGATGTTACAGGGTGATACAGAAAGCTATAAACGATAAAATGGAGTCCTACAACAAAGCGATACGTATCAGTAGTGTTAGGTCCCGAGCGTACTGAAAGATATGATATATAATTTTGTATAGTATGGAATAGCAAAGGACTAATAACTCGGGTGTGAAATGTTTCGTTAATTCTAACTTAAACTCAATTTCAACTTTATTCATTGAAATCTGAATGATTTTATAATTTTTAACGCTTTTATAATCAAGCAAAGTAGTTAAAAATTTTGTAAATATGTAACTCTTTTCAATCGTCATTGATTTTAATAGATTTAAATTGTAATTGCTGGGAACTGTATCTAATATCTGGAATAAAATCCATTTGGAATACCATTGTACTTTAGGTTCAGTATATTGTTCACAAATTATGTTTCTGAGTGCATAATTAAACATCCTAATCAATACATTTGTTTGCAAAGAGTTTTGTTTAGTTAATGTTTTGAACAGCAAGTTTTTACTTTCTCTGCTGAGCGTTGTATCCATTATCCAACTTATACGATACCCTGAAATATTCCCTAAGCAATACGACCTGGCGACCATAAAAATGGCATATCCAATTTAAAAGGCCTTTGACGCATTTCTATGCCCTCTAGCATTAGAAGTGTAGTTGACGATGTCATTTACCATCAGATGAGCCGCCTGCTCGTTTGCCCCTTACATTAACTATAACATCAGCAGGAAGAGTAGTGGTGGTGACAAATGTAATCCAATCTGCCATCACCACGCGTTTCAGTTAAAATTATATCTTCACCTTCGCCTCGCTATCACTGTAGCTCATGCTTAATCTTTCGCAAGCGTGGTGGCGTAACAATGACTACCGAATGTATAAATTCACGCGTAATTGTAGAGAGTAAAGTGTGAGAATCAATTTGTGTGTGTGGTCTAAGTTAAGAGCGGAAGAAATGGCTGAGTTCCAGGTAGTAGACTATACTAGGTGGTAGACTCGGTACTGAGTCGTCTAGGTAGTGTAGGTAGGTACCATCGCAGTGCCAGATATCGTCCTAAATATAGAGATTTGAATCCACGACCCCCAGATCACGCATCAATTTAAGCTCACCGCTAATATTACTGATCCATGAGGGCCGTTAATTAAATCATCATCATCATCATCAGCTCATTAAACGTCCCCACCGAGGGGAACGAGCCTTCCCGTATAGGGTGTTTAGGCCTTAGTCGTCTACGCGGGCCCAGTGCGGATTGGCCGACTTCACGCACAACCTTGGAATCACTTCGCAGGCGAGCGCAGGTTTCTTCACTATGTTTTTCTTCACTGTAAGAGCGTCGGATAACGTATATATAATTTCGAAAATTCGAAAACACATTGGTACAGTCAACCCTAGTGCGCCACCGAATAATTTATTTGTTAATTGAATAATTTATTTTTCTGTAAATTTGTCAATTTAAAATGTTACCAATAAAGATCCTTTTGATGGTGTAGATAAGTTTGATTATTGTGAAAACGCCACATCGGCTTTCAAAAACGCTACATCCTAAACTTGTACTGCATTGAAAGTCAAATCAGCTGAACCAATCACGGCAGTTAGGAGCCCAGCGATACAGTTGCTGGACTGCGATGTGTGGCCATTAGAAAAGCGATTGATATAAATAAATACCCACTGACATTCACACAGCGCCATCTAGCCCCATATTAAGCGCAAGCTTGTAGTTAGGGTACTAAATAACCGATAAACATACTTTTGTAAATACGTACATATTATACATAGAAAACACCCAGACCAATACAAACAGACATGTTCATGCACACAATTGCTTGTACTGCCCGGGGATCGAACCCGTAACCCTTGGTGTAATATTTGCATAAAAATATTAAATAGTGTCAGTGCCAAGTGCCAAACAAACTCTTCAGCTTTATAATATAGGTACTCGTAAGTAGATAAGAAAGATAAATCTATACAAAGTTCTTGTTTTATTTGGCACCGACTTCAAAATGATACTGAATTATTTAACCATTTCTATTAATCTAGTTAAAAAATTTTTTCCTCTTTGTACCTTCCAACTACTTCCTATGTGTAGTAGTTTCATAAGAGATACCGCTGTTCTAATGGCCCCAACGGTCTACGTAAAGTCTTTATAATAAATATGGGTCGTGACTTCTTGTACTTATTGTTATAGGTTCCAACTGGATGGAAATTTCTAGTCTAATCTTAGATTAGGACATACGTGGTTTAATATTTTACTAAAAGATTAAATCTCTGGTACTCAAGTTACTACCAGAGCTATAATTTCCACTGCATTTATTCTCTGCAACCTATTGCAGTCCACTGCTGGACATAGGTCTCCCCCATTTTGTGCCAAATATCCCGGTCCTCCGTTTTCTCGTCCAGCCTCCACCAGCGACCTTTCGCATGTCGTCGGTCCCTTGGTCCGGGCGTCTACGCTACGCTTGCCGAGACGCGGTCTCCACTCCAAAACTCGTCTGCTCCAACGGCCATCGGTTCTGCGACATACGTGACCAGCCCACTGCCACTTCAACCTGCCGATCCGGCGAGCTATGTCAGTAACTTTAGGTCTTATTAAATTTCTTTAATATTTTTTAAAGCTTAGAACATAAGCCGCATATAATGTCCTACTAAAGGGTATAGGCCATCGCACACAGACAATAGCTTTGCAATACTAGTCGTCCTGTTCACCACTTAAAAATCTATACTTATATAAGTTTGTTTGTTTGAATGCCCTAATCTCAGGAACTACTGGTCCGGTTTGAAAAATTCTTTCAGCGTTAGCTTATTTATCGAGGCTGTATATCAACACGCTACCAGCAATCGAAGCGGAGCAGTAATGAAGAATGTTTTAAAAAGGTGGGGATTCGATAGGCAGACGTTTTCCGCGGACACTTTTTGTTAATTTCACTCAAAAAGTGTCCGTGAAAAACAATGATATTCTGTATATATAAAGGTAGATACGCCATCCGGTTCCCAAAAACGAACCGCCGTTTGTATTCTTTTGTTTAGGTAAATGTGTTCGAAATTCGAAATATGTGTGCTGTTACTGCATTCGGAACACTTTTTTCGATTGATTTGTGAGCATATCACGAATCCATACTTTTTACATCATTGGTGAAAAAGTGTGCCCATCGCGTCAGTTGGGCAGAATATTCATTCAATCACGTCGCTCGCTACATGTCATAGTGGCATAATAGTATGCTCGTTCTTGTGATTTTATACCTTTTACCCCTTTTAAGCCTTAAGGTCAAAATTTTAATGTCATTATATAACAGTATGTCAACGTACAATCTACATATAAAAATAAGTCGGGTTTTCTTCTGACGCTGTAACTCCAGAACGCACGAACGATTTCCCGGTTTTGCATTCGTTGGAAAGGTCTCGGCTCGTGAGGTTTAAGCAAATAATATTCAGGAAAAATTCAACAGAAAAGCGGGAAAATCTTTTTCGCATACAGCGACATCTCTGATACATAGCATGTACTACAAAACCAATATTTTAAGTAGATGGCATCTTTTGATCACCAAACGAAATGTGACATAAAACGAAGCCATCTCGTGGCGAAACGGAGTTCGCCGGGTCCAGTTTTTAGACTAACTCATCATCATCATCATTAGCTACTTGTGAGAGAATTGTTTCAAAAGATGACTCAAATAAAAATGCTACTTAAACGTAAATTTTCAAAAAATCGATGTTCATGTTACCTAGCGTACCAGAAGACATATATCTAATTATTAAAGGTCTTAAGAATACGTACAGCGAGGGTAATGATGGCATATCAACAATAATTATTAAAGAAACTAGTGACTTGCTGAGCAGACCATTAAGTCACATTCTGAATCAGTGTATTAGTAAGGGAATATTCCCAGAGCGTCTTAAGACAGCTGTAGTTAAACCTTTGCATAAAAAGGGAAGTAAACAAAGAGTAGAAAACTTTAGGCCTATTGCATATTTACCTATATTTTCTAAAGTATTTGAAAAATATGTTTCAAATGAGATTTACTCATATTTAGAAATCAACAACATTCTCTGCAAAGAACAAAATGGCTTCCGACGAAATAAAAACATAAACTTAGCTATTTTCGAATTTTTGAATAATGTAATCCACAATCTTGATAAGAGAAATCCAGTTTGTACTATTCTTTGCGATATGACACAAGCATTTGACCACGTAAAACATGACATTTTAATTGATAAGCTAATGAAATATGGAATCCGAGGAAATATTGCGCAATTGATCAAATCTTTCCTCAGTGATAGAAAACAGTACACTTTAATAAAGAATATAAATATGGAAACTTATAAGGAAGAGGATTATGCCTCTAACGAAAGAACTGTTCATTGTGGAGTGCCACAAGGTAGTGTTCTGGGCCCGCTGCTTTCTTATCTATATCAATGACCTACCATTATCACAGAGCATCAAATGACTCTTTTTGCTGACGATAGTACGTTGACAGTAGCATGTAAACAACTTGACAATTATGAAAATGATATAAATAATTCTTTGACATCAATAATCAATTGGATGAATAATAATAATTTGAAAATAAACTTAAATAAAACTCAATTAGTATCTTTCCAACA
Source organism: Leucinodes orbonalis (assembly GCA_019425675.1). NCBI lineage: Eukaryota > Metazoa > Arthropoda > Insecta > Lepidoptera > Crambidae > Leucinodes > Leucinodes orbonalis. The sequence continues at coordinate 18,314 of PQWD01008400.1, read as the reverse complement.
AAGAAATAAAATTAATATGCTTAATCTAAACGTAACTTACCAGAACGATAAATCAATGAAGTCGAAAGCGCCAAATTCCTAGGAATATTAATCGATAAACAACTTAATTGGAAGGCTCACATTGAGTATTTAAGCAAAAAAGTAAGCAGCACAGCCTATGCGTTGCATAAATTAGCTCCTTTAATAAATATAGATGCTTTGATAATGGCGTACCATGGTGTAGTAGCATCAGTTTTGAGATATGGCATTATTTTCTGGGGAAACTCTACCGACAAGGATATAATATTTAAAATGCAAAAGCGGTGCCTAAGAGCCATGTTCGGACTAAAAAAAATGAATAGCTGTAAACCTTATTTCAAAAAATATCAACTTCTAACACTTCCGTCCTTATATATTCTGGAAGTTGCATTGTGTTAAAGCCAACCCTACATTGTTTATGCGTTTATCAGATGTTGTTAGCCGAAATAGACGAGATGACACAAGACTACGTATGCCAGTCAAAGACAGCCCTTATGAGTAAAAGTATTATATGTATGGCACAAAATTATAATAATACCATTGACATTAAAACATTACAATTAAATGAATTTAAATTAAAATGAAACTTTAATTATAAAACTGTTATTACGATTGGACAGAATTCTAAATGACAAATTATAATATTTTTTAAGATTGATTTATGGAAATGCATATTTAATTTGTAATTAATTATTCTGCATGGTAGGCTATATACTAATCATTATTGTATGAACAAAGCATTTGTACACCATCTGGTATGACATGTTGGAACTTATTTTATGTATTACACCTAATGTTAACACATGTTCAAACAAATAAATTATCTTTATCTTTATCTTATCTTTAGCTTATTAAACGTCCCCACTGAGGGCACGAGCCTACCGTATAGGGTGATTAGGCCTTATCGTCCACGCGGCCCAGTGCGGATTGGACGACTTCACGCACAACCTTTGAATCTCTTCGCAGCGTGCATGAAGGTTTACTCACGATGTTTTCCTTCACCGTAAGGATAACGTACATATAATTTCGAAAATTCGAAAACACATTGGTACGTGGCAGGATTTGAACCTCAGCCCTCCCGGTAGGAGGACGACAATCCACACCACTGAGCCACCGACGCTCTTAGACCTAACTATTCACTATAAAACTGGACTATTCTCCTGTTAGGATAGTTTCAAGAGTCCCGCTGTGTACATTTTCCGCTATTACAAATATGAAAGTAAATTCACCAGTAGTGATTGCGTTTTATTTGCTTTTAGTTTTAAGCAGAGACTGATAATAATTAATTTCATAAACAATTTTGCATAGGATGGGAAAAAATTTGGATGGATGGAAATTTTTGGAAAAATGTTGTCAACATCAGTGAACCTGTGAGAGACTCGTGCCTAAACTATGCTTAAACCTGAACTCCAAAGCAAATACGACTGCGTTGCTTTCCTTTAAAAATGAAATGGAAATGGTGAAATATGTCATCTGCCCTACGCCCGTCACTCGAGACGACAGATATTAAGTCTTCCATACCCGGTAATTTTACTAGCTACAGTGCCCTCATCCCGAAACTGCAAAGTACTACTTCATGTGACGATATCTGGCACTGCGGTGGTACCTACCTAGACGACTCAGTACCGAATAATTCTATGAGGCCGCGGTATCGCTCCACTCGAGCCGGTCCTGCCGTGAACAAGGAATTACTTCCCATCGTTAAAACGGTATCAATTAAAACTGTCACTTCCCCAATCGTGTGGGATAATTGGTACCAATCTTAGTATGGCAAGCAATTGAATGGTCATTACACAAAATGAGAGCGTTTCAGTTCGAGCCCATAAATAACAAAGATTGAGTACCGATTAATCTGTGCCGTGAAATGTATGAATAATTGATGTGTAGACTTATTAAGTATGGCGGTGGACGTACTCAGGGTGGTTGGGGCGCCTCTTTTATTAATTCAGTTTTTTTTATAACTTATTTTTTTATATTCTGTTCTATCATTATCCAATAATACATACATAACAGTTCCAACACAGGCTTAGATAAACAATAAACGGACTAGATGCACAACCACGAAGAAATCTCAACCAATAAATGTCCGAGCCGCTTGACGTAACGTGATACGTTGACTTCTTATATTTAACGACCCATTTGTGTGCAGAGTAGACAGTACGAACATTGTGTGCATGAACATGTTGTTTGTCTTGGTCTGGGTGTTTTCAATGTATAATATACATATAAAAAAATGTATATAATTATGTTTATCAGTTGTTTAGTACCTGTAATACAAGCTTCACGCTTAACTTGGGACTAGACGTTATTTTATAATAATTCTGTTTTAAGCGTTAGTGGTAAGCTTTCCAGTACACATAACCATGGGAGTTTATGCCTTAATATTAAATTAATTTATTATAAGTGGAAACTTTCAAATTAATTTAATAATAAAAAATACAGATTTTAGAGTTTGAAAGGTCTTTTTTTTTCCCGATCATATTATGAAGTAAACATTTATTTAAAATACGAATACATAAAAGAATACAAGACATCTTGCGGTATTGCAAAAACAAATAAAAAGTTATGACGATTAAATCGTGAATTTGGGTATTTATAGAAAATAATAAAAAAGTCATATCTCAACTACCGTAAAACTTAAGACATTCAATCTATGATCATTAAAAATGCCGATAAATAACAGCTATCGAGTTTGGCTTCTGGGCCTTTACTGTTTAAAATGCATTAGACATCGATATGCTAAGCTAAGACGAAAGCATGCATGTAGCATTTTACTATTACAGCGCCTACCTCATCTGCTAGTGGTTTCCTGCTAAATAGTCAACGAGTCTAGACTAGGAACTATAATGTTCATTAAAGAAAATTGAAAGCAGTACAGCTGAGCTTAAGCCAATTAATAACACAGATTGAGTATCGATTAATCTAGAACGGTCTGAATTGCTTTGGCGAAATTAGGAATAATTGATGTGTGGTCTTATTAACAATGGCGGGGATGGACTTAGGGTAGTGTCAGGGAGCCTTTTATTCTAAGTAAATTACTGGTACCCAGGGCCCAATTAACCACCCTAAGTCGGATTCTAAACAGTAACTCAAACTATGTATAATTATGTATTTGCAAACATGAATCGATTTGAAAAACAAAACCTTGCAGATTCTGCCCAATTAAATACTCTGAACCGATGTGGTTGAAAAGACAAGACAACATGTCTTCCGTCACCACGCATCCTCTAATACCAACTGTATAGAACGCTTTTAGCTTTTCCCAGAATAAAAAACATGTGTTATTGATGAAAAGTGTCTTTGTTCTAGAGCAATATAAAATTAAAAACGCATTTTCGTGCAGGGCCCCTTAACGTCCCTCTAAAGGATCTCGAGGATAACTGACCATTATATGGAGGGAATTAGTGTCTCGTTTCAGACCTTATATACTCTATATATATCTAAATGCATGGCATGAATTAAGAAAAGTAGCTATACACCATTTGGAGCAACATTCAAGATAGCACTGGCTCACAAGATAGTAAAAAATAATGTGTTTCTGGACCCAGTACTACTCCTTTCAAGTACGATTTAAAATGGTTCCTACATAAAAAAAAACTAAATATTACGATATATAAGCACTAAAATGTAAAGAAATATAGAGCAAATTTATTTATATTCATTGCTTTATAGTGTTGTAGTGTGAGTAATTTGTAAGTGTGTAAAGATGAGTGTGTGTGTATATCAGATTGTCAGTGTAAAATTATAAACGCATTTCCTACAGGGCCCCATAATGTCCCTGAGTCCGTCCCTCCACAGGATCTCAAGAATAACTGGCCATTATATGGAGGGAATTAGTGTCTCGTTTCAGACTTTATATACTATCGAGATGTACGACACGGAATTGGACATTGAAATGTTTGGATACGGACAGGGTTGTCTTGACTGACGTCGTTTTTGGAAGTTCCTCGAATTTGTTCGAACGAGTTTGATTAGAAAAGGTTCCGGGTTAGATCCAGAACAGTAAAAAGTATGAGCCACTATTACAACTGCTGATATCAGTTTTTTATATCGACAGACATCTAGCTCCAAGTTAAGCGTGAAGCCTGTAATATTTATTTATTTTCGGAAGACTAACAGCATAATCATCATTAGCTCATAAACGTCCCCACCGAGGGGCACGAGCCTACCCGTATAGGGTGATTAGGCCTTAGTCGTCCACGCGGGCCCTGTGCGGATTGGACGACTTCACACACAACCTTCGAATCTCTTCGCAGGCGTGCATGAAGGTTTCCTCACGATGTTTTCCTTCACCGTATGAGCGTCGGATAACGTACATATATTTTCGAAAATTCGAAAATACATTGGTACGTGTCGGGATTTGAACCCCAGCCCTCCCGGTAGGAAGGCGGCAGACAGTCCACATCACTGAGCCACCGACGCTCACACATAACTATTTACAAAAATAGTACTTAAGTTTAATACAATGCTAATAATAAGTCTCCACCTATAAATTCGACTACATTAACAAGGAAAGCTGTAAGTTTAAAACAAAATGAGATAAGAGTGCTGACCACAAAACTCTGTATTTCAGTGAATTTACTAATCAAAATAACGCTCTGTAAGAAGCCGTTTAAGTGATGGAGTGCTAGTGCAGAATAGGTCTATTTCGGGCGGGAGCCGGTTAAAAGCCTCACTAGCCCGATTATGGGCACTAAATAACGGATAAACATACTTTTATACATTTTTTGTAAATACATACATATTTTACATAGAAAACACCCAGGCCATTACAAACAGACATGTTTATGCACACAAATGTACTGCCCTATGGTCCGGGTTCGAATACTTGGTCTCAAAAATGAAATAAAAATTAATATATGTAATTAATTGTATTAAAAACAATCATTTTATACAAAAATTTTAAAATAATCAAATGGTTACTTTGGCCCTCATTCATGGGACCCATCGACATATGGCCCTTACACTAGTTTCAATAGCTTTCTATGGTGTCCACTTGTATGGTAGTTTTAATCGTGCAATCTGAATGTATTGGTGTTGAACTGATTCTAGGTTACTATTCTATTGCTAATGATTACCTAAAACGTGAGGCTGGACTCGATTCTGTCTAATAAGATACCTACCTAAATACACCATGTTTAAGGCTGGAATTTAATATATTGTAACGACCTGGGGAGTTACCGCCATCTCTTAAAACAGTGTTACAATAATATTACTTCGTCTTTTCTGGTACAAAAATGCTGACGTGTCATTATAACAATACTGTTTTAAGTGATTGCGGTGACCCCCCTGGTGGTTCTTAGTTAAATTTTTATGCCAAACACGGGAACACACACACACAAACTTCCAGACACTGCACACAAAGATTATAACGTTTACACATTCACTAATCAATCTATTGACGCACTCACTAATTTATCAGTTCACATTGTAACTGTACTGCCATATTTTATTTTAGTTACGTGAAGTCGTAACAATATTAGGACAGAATACCTTATTAAGATAGTAGGTACTCCTTCTTTTTCTTTTTCAACATATAGCAGTCCAATGTTGGATATAGGTCTCTCCTATTTTGGACCAGATATCCCGGTCATAAACTTCCCTCATTCAACCTTCACCAGCGACCTTTCCAAGTCGTCCGTCCACCAAGCCAGCAGAAGGCCGAAGAACCGGCGACTATTTCCGAGGTTTACTAGGTGTAAGGCTCGATACGTCGTCGTCTTGGTTTGTACCACTCCAGTGCTAGATACTTATCGTCCTGTGAAATAGGAGTGCTATTTGCACAATTGTGTTTCGGGATTGGAGTGAAATTACCCGGTATAAGAGAGCTAACATCTGTCATCTCGGGTGACGAGCGCAGTGCAGTGATTGATAATAATAACTGTCTATCAGTTGTTGGTCTCCTTCAATGCCGGCCTGTCATGGTCAGGTGTATCACATATCATCAGGTGAGCGTCCTGACCATAACTTTGTAACATAAAAAAAAGGTTACTACTCTTTATCGCCATCATCATTGCACCCAGTAGGGTGAAATGCCAAGAAAATGCCTTCGTTCAGCTGTGGACGTAGTAACATCCACAGCAGAACGAAGGCTTCCTCTAATGGTTCCTACGCACATCAATTCATCGGCCACCTGCCACCTTAAGCAGGCCATCGATCCATCTGGTTGGGTGTCGGCATACAATTCTTTTCCTATTACGGAACGCTAAGTGAGAACCTCATCTCCCCATCGGCCATCGGTTCTACGTATTTATGCCCTACATAATGCCACTTCAGCTTGCTTGTCCTGTGGGCTATCTTGATCACTATAGTTCACCAACGGATGTCCTCGTTCTAGATTCTATCGCGAAGGAAAACCCCACTTTATATCATCTTGAGCAACCTTGAACCTATTTAGAGATCTTGCGGGAGCTCCAACAGTTCACTTCCGTAAGTCATAACTGGCAACACACACACTGGTCAAGGATCTTCGTCTTGAAATACTGAGATAATTTGGACGAAAAGATTTCCACCATAAATAATAGCATTAACAATAGAGATCACTTATCGGATTGTCAGACTTGCACTTAATTGCTCCCTTATTAATTTTTCTTACTCTCTCAATTTCAGGTACTCTTATTCCCGCATCCTCACGAATTCTTAAAGAAGAACAGAGGTCTACACTTCTATTTCAGTAAGTATGCAAATTGTTTTTAATTATTTTTTTATTATTTGGAAGATTTACAGTTTCAAAAGACACTACACATAGCAAGTACGATTTTGTCATATGTATTTTTATCGAAGGAATGATATCATCGCCGAACATCCTAGTCCTCAGCTTTCCTCATCCAGCCTTCAGCAGCGACTATTCGAAAGTCGTCTACTCACGCTACCATTTCCAAGACGCCGTCTCTCTTAAAAAACTCGTTTGCTCCAACGCCCATCGGTTCTGGGACATACGTGATCGTCCCACTGCCTCTTAAAGTTTTTAATCCGGTGTGCCATGTCTCTTTAGTTCTTTGACGAATAACAGGATTACTGATTATCCTTGAAAGAAACCCTGAGTAAAGCTTGCTCAATTTCCCATAGAGCGAGTCTGAACATGTGAACTAATCCCACTAATCAACATATTTCATTGAATTCCAGATCGGATCATCAGGTGCCAAAAATCAAAGTGGGTCCAGACCTTAGAAGTGCACGGAAGCCCAAGCAGTACCTGAACAAGTAAGTAGTTCCTAAAGATGAAGGCTTGTGAAAGGTATACCAGAGAATTACGACTATTTAATCAAAAATAATGAAGGAACTAATTACTAGTCCTGGAGTAGAGACTTCGTCATGTCAGGCGTAGCGTAGGACGCTCGAACCAATGGACGGACCATTCTTGCAAGGTCGTTGGTGGTAGCTGGTAGGGGAAAGCGGAGGACCGGAATATCTGGCGCAGAATGGGGGAGATCTATGTTTAGCAGTGGACTGTGATAGGTTGAAAGGGTCACATCGGTCGTATGCTTTATTCTGTATCAAAAATAAGTCAGTTTTCTTTAAAGTAAAAACTAAAATTTAGTAACACTGAAAAAGTAAGAAAGTTGATCAAGATGCTAGTCTTTCGGAACTATCTTATTACAGGAACTAATCTTAATGCAAGAACTATTGCAGTTATGAAAAGAAGAACCAGGACTATTGCTGGATGTAATTTGCTGGGACATTGAGACAACTGAGCGCCTTCCAAATCCAAAATGTCGTTCTTGTATAATTGATTATTATAAACTCTTTTTGAATTTGAATCATCTATCAACAGATTCAAGCCACCACATCATGAAGAGCCCACCCCTCACCCAATGGCAACCCCAAAACACCCTTCTACCCACCAATGATACCATTCATACCAAAACCGACGGACGTCGTCAAGAGTTTCCTGCTGAACACTGCGTTGCAGAACGCACTGACAGGATCGCTTAGCGAGCTCGCCAGATCACCTATGGTGGGTGAGGAGGGCGAGACGCGGGAACAATCCGCGCGTGGTGTTCCGAGGGCGGTGCGGGAACAATCCGGGCGTGGTGTTCCGAGGGCGGGACGGGAACAGGGCGCTGGCAGGCGTCTGCACCAGTGCGACGTGGCCGGCTGCCACAAGGGATACACCAAGAGCTCGCACCTCAAGGCGCACAAGCGCACGCACACAGGTAAATGGTTGATCGGAGTTTGTGTTGGTTACACACGCGGACACATACACACAAACACATCGAAACACTTACACATCGAAACGTACACAGACACACCGATAGACACACACACACACACCAACAGATATACTAACACACACACGCACTGACAGACACATACACACATACTCACAGACATACACAAACACACCGACAGACATACATAAACACACCGACAGACAAACATAAACACACACACACACACACACTCCGACAGACACACAGATAAATGCATACTCTCTCTCTCTCTTACACACACATACACACATCGAGACACACACACAAACACACCAGACATACATACACACACACACACATACACACACACACACGCACGCACGCACACACGCACTCGCACACACACACGCACGCACGCACGCACACACACGCACACACATCACACACACGCACGCACGCCCTCACACACACACATACACATAAAAGACATGAGACACGCTCCAGAGCGGGAGGCAACAGTCCACACCAATGAGCCACCGACGCTGATAATTAAATCTTGTCCCCAGGCGAAAAGCCTTATTCTTGCGCGTGGGCAGGCTGCTCTTGGAGGTTCGCGAGGTCCGATGAATTGACGCGGCATACACGTAAGCATACAGGCCATAGGCCTTTTACATGTCCTTTATGTCGACGGGCCTTCGCCAGGTCTGACCATCTGGGGCTGCATATGAGGCGACATTAGTCAATAATGTTCTGGAAGAAGCACATAATAGAAGCCACGACAAAGTGACAAAGTGAAGCTGAAGATGGTAGGAGAAGAAAAATGGAGAATCATTCAATTAATTTATAAGTTTTTAAAGATATTTTATAAGAAAGAGATAAAAGAAGCCATGATTTATCATGGGAAAAAAAATCAATTAATAATTTGTCAAAGACAATATTTCGATAATTGCACTGTCCAAAATGAAAGAAAGCAGAATATATAACCATATTAGTACAACCTCCGAAATGTATACGAATTGCTTAAAAACTCCAATAGAAATAAGAAAATTCTAGAAAAACAACTACGTATTTCTGATACGAGTTATAAGAAAAATCCCGATTTCCAATGACATATGAGACGCCATTGGAAGAAGATTCTAGAAAAAAATCAATAAGATGTTACAAAAACATTTTTAATATACTTTTATGCCCGTATTCTAGAACGAGACTCAAGCATTGATATTTACTTAAATAGAGTTAGAAAGGGATGTCGCTATTTATCGTATATAGCCCTATCTCTTTCTATCTCAAATTTAAGTAAATGTCAACGTTTGTCTTGTTCTAAAATATAGGCCTTTAAGTTACACAGTTTTATGGAGTTCTTGTCTTTAAAAAGGACTCATTGATGGTAAAATGTATTCATGTATTTTTTGAGAATAGTTCACTTCAAATACAATAGAATTTACAATGGAAATATAAAATAATTTTACGTCGTCCAATCCGCACTGGGCCCGCGTGGACGACTAAGGCCTAATCACCCTATACGAGTAGGCTCGTGCCCCTCGGTGGGGACGTTTAATGAGCTGATGATGATGATAGTTTTTTTTATCTAAGTTTTCTAGACAGAGTCTATAACATTTTGATACAATCATCCTATTGGTGCTTTGTGATCTGATATTTTTAAATAATATTAAGAAATACATTGTATATTAGAATAAGTATACCACTGCGGCATTATTTTTAATAACCTAAGGGCCAGTAAATGTAAACATTTATTTTTTGATATAGTCATATACGTTTAGTAATAAAATATAGGCATAGAATTTATTTGTTAAGTTTGATGGTCAGTTATAGAAAAGTTTATAGAAGCATCTAATTTAATCCATTGAACGCCGCGAATCCAAACAATCTATTGTGTTTGACGCCTTAAGACGTCATTGGCGGTCAAAGAGTTCATATTAAAACATGATTTTGAATGTTTTATGTCAATTTGGCAATTTTATTCAATGATGTAAAAAGTATATCGTGATATGCTCACAAAACAATCGAAAAAAGTGTTCCGAATGCAGCGACAGCACACATACACATATTTCGAATGAGCGTACATTTACCTAAACAAAGAGCCTACAACTGTATTCTCTTTGGCGGTTCGTTTTTGAGGCACGGGTGGCGTATCTACCTTTATATATACAGAATTATAATACAGATACAGAATAAATATAATTGATTTTATACAAGTCAAAGGTTGTCTTCAAGACTGATAAGAGCATGACAAAAATGGTTTATTATATATTAGCAATAATTTAAATTCAGCTGCGATTACGTTATATATAATATGGTGCAGTTACATTTTAAAATAAGGGCGATATGATGTAAAAACTATGATGTAAATGTAGGTACTTAAGTATTGATAAAAAATGTTGTAAACATTTAAATAGCGCGATTCAGTTTAGTAAACTACTAGTATTTCATAGCGCCATCTATCGGTGGCTGTTTCGCTTTTTGCTGATGAACGAGTTAGTATATTTATAGGTTAAGTATACGCAATATTTTTTTTGCGTGAATGAATATTTTATAAAAAAAATATTACAAGGCAAATGATACAAAAGGTCATCATCAAATTTCGTCATGTGGCTGTCTTTGCACTTTTATATTTTTTACATTACAATATAATCTAATTAATATCTAAAAAAAAATTTATCAATTTTAGCTGAATTACTATTGTTTTTTCTAAACATTAAAAATTTATGTCTTACCCCTTTAGAAAAGTGTGTCTCTATGATCACTTTGTAGCGCCTTTCTTTGTTCGACATAAAAGTATACGTCCTTTTTAGTAAAGAGATTTCTGTGTTTTTGACATTGCAGATGTCTATGAAAGGCCGAGTCCTTTCTGTCGTGAGTTAAAAGAAATAATTAGTTTCTTGTGGATACATACACTAATAATAATATTAAAACAATAACAAATTATATACAATCATGTGGCTGTAAAGGTCTTCCATAAAAACTTACCACATGTAATATTCAAATTGATACTAAATTACGTGGTTTACTAAACTATTAATTTTTGAGATGATATTTCTCTCGTATCTCCCATCGTCTCTTATCCACTTCCCTCCTTGTCTCCCCTCCTTCCTTTTATCTGTCCTCGTTTATTTTACTTTTACTCCACCCCTTTATGATCCTTCGTTTCCTATCCACTCTCCTCTGTTTTACCTCAAAATTGTCTTATCTCCTCTTCTCTATTTAAGTATATTTTTTCTTATCTCCCCTTTTCTTTTTTACCTCTACTTATTTATCTTACCACGCCTCGTATCTCTTTTCTCTTTTATTTCTCCTTATTCTTTTATCTCCCATTATCTGTTTTATCTCTAATTTCTCTAATATCCCTCTCTTTGATGTCTTCTCACCTCTCCGCTCCTTTAATCAAACATGCCGAAATTTGTGGATGATCCATTTTAAAACTATGACAATATAAGTAAGATAGAATATATGAATTTTAAAAGATTTAAAGTTTGTAATAAGTTTTTGCTCAAAAATGATGTTCCACAATTATTTTTTTATATATAAAACAGAAACTAAAGAATACAGGGCGATTGTGGCAATATTAGCATAAAAATATTTCCTATTTTAAAATATTATTTTTAAAATAAATTACTTATATTTACTTTTTTATTACAGAGTGTTCTTTAGTATTAGATTTGTTTTGTTTCAAATGTTTATTTTGTAAGTTTGCGTTTTAGATTCTATATTAGGCATATAACTACTTAAGACTTCACACGTTGACAAAACAGTAATTTTGGGGCCAGTATTTTTGAAATTACATAGGTTAATAGTTTTACATTAATTTTAATTAGGTTTAAGTGATGGTGATTTTGTAAGAAAAGTCGGAAAAATTGATAAAAAAATGCAGGGTGCTATTTTGATGTGTATTCAAACATTTTATTATATTTTGTAAATTTTCATGATCTCGCATTGGATATTCCTATATATTTATATTGTTTGATCTCAATTCAAATTTTTATAAAAATTAAAAATGTACGGTTAGGTACATTTTTATTTTTTATAGTTTAAAGTCACAGACGCACGAATATTACAGATTGACCTGGACAAGCCGCCAGCATTAATAGGCAGTCCCAGTGTCGAATTTCTTTTACGGTTCTAAACCTGTGAAAGTTACATAATATTTCTGTGGTAATTACTGATTTCATGTAGCGATGATGGCATGTAGTCATTGCACAGGATGGGCATTTTGGGGAAAACAGGTACTTTCTTCTAATATTCGTGTAGCGTCGTTTGACTGCGTCTCACAACGGCGTAAACTGGCGCCAGTGTATGCTCGTTGAGCTTACATTTGGTCGCCTTAAAAAACGCGGCTTGTCCCATTTCCTGTATTGGGAAATCTGTGTTGGTAAGTTATCTATAAATTTATAATACATGTTATAATAGGTGTACTTAATACGATGACTCCTACGTATACTATCGTATGTTTAAAATGCCAACTTTGCAAGAGAGGCATTTTAATGTAATTTATGAATTTATGATGCATTACATTACGGTTTAAATACTGTTGTAAATGTGTTTATCATAGTATTAAGTAGAATATAAAATGTTTGTTCGGCGTATTCAAATGATGTTAAAAGTCATGGATCGTGATATGCTCACAAAACAATCGAAAAAAGTGTTCCGAACGCAGTGACACACATTTCGCATGAGCGTACATTGACCTAAACAAAGGGAGTACAAACTGTACTCTCTTCAGCGGTTTGTTTTTCCGTTCGTGGTCCGGACGCACGGATGGCGTCTGTACCTATATTTACATACAGAATATCATTGGGCGGATTCGTTAATATGTGGGTAGTTTATTAGCGTGATACATAGGAAATGAAATTGCTTTTTTGTGGCATACGGTTGTATACGTTTTTTTTTTTTTTTTTTTTCGAACGACTATCTGTTGGCCGCAGATGCCTTTTACAGGCTTCACCGGGCAAGTGGCGACGCAGGAGTGGCTCTTCAGCCTGGTAATATTTACACAACGAGCCTAAGGCGTCCCGACGGAGACTCGAACCTCGGCTTAGGGCGTTGCGGGGATATCCGGTTGTATACGTAGGAGGCATCGAATATATTACTATATATTTATGAGGTACTCTTATTTCCGCTTTTTATATAAGTATTCGAATGGCAGTTAAAAATATTTGTACGTCAGTTAACTGCTCAATAGATCTTAATACTTTGACAAATTTGGTGTTGCGATTGAGACGTCGGCTGCTACACAAAGGGTTCTGGATTCGATCGTACAAACATTTGTGTGCATGAACATGCCTGTTGTAATGGTCTGGGTGTTTTTATGTAAGAGATATGTATGTATTTCAAAATCTGGAGTATGTTTACTGGTTGTTTAGTCTCATTAATACAGGCTTCACGCGCTTAACTATGGGGCTAGATAGCGATGTCGTGACATGTCATGTGGATTTTATATTTATTTATTATTATATGCTAGTACAGGTTCCTCAATATGACCCTATCAGGGTATTGCCACATTTATTTTAAGGCTGAGAGCCATCTGCGCTCGCCACTTGCCCGGTGAAGCTGTAAAGCCATCTGCGGCCAACACCAGTAGCAAGTTCGAAAAAAGCCACATTTATTTTTTAAGTTTAAAATCTTTTTATTTATTTATTATGTTATTTTTCCTTATTCAATTTGTCTTGTATGTGATTATTTATTAGTGTTGCTTATACATTTGTATTTTTATAAATATTTTTTTGTTATGTGTACTGCTTTTTATTAATCATTTATATTTTGTGTGATTATTTATATATTAGTATCATCATTGTTTATACATTTGTTTTTTTTTTCATTTTTTTTATTTTGTTTATATGTATTTATTCTGTGTGTCTATAAGAATTTCTTACTATTTAGGAACTGCTGGAAGAAATTTATAATTTACCATGGCCATCTGCATAAATTGTTCTTTTTAATTTTACCAGCGTATATAGTTCCATTGTAAAGCCTTCTCACACATGGCGTCGAGGAGATTGGACGTTATTTCTTGTGTTTTTTTAAATGTTACATTAGTGAACAGGACGGTTAGGACGCTCACCTGATGATGAGTGATACGGTCTGACCATGATAGAGCGGCATTGAATAAGACCAACAACTGATAGACAGTTATATTCCTCCGATTCAATGCCGCACTGGCCAGACACCCGAGACAACAGATGTTGGAACGTCTATACCCCGGTAATCTTTACCAGTCGGGATGGCGGCGACGGCACAACCGTTGAACTCACTTCGCGGGCGTCGGTTGGTTTTCCTTCAACCGTTAAGAGCGTCGGATAAACGTACGTATAATTTCACCCATTTTATCCCATGGTCACCAAACCTGATGAGGTTACTGAAGGCCCGAGAATCCCTCTTCCCCATCCTCAAATTTCCTTTTCCTACACTCTTAAATCTATTGCAGTCCACTGCGGGACATAGGTCTCTCCCATTTTCTCCAGGTATCCCGGTCCTCGGCTTTCCTTATAGCCTCCACCAGCGACCGCCCGCAAGTAGTCCATCCGACCGGCGGCGGGGTCCGCCACGGTAACGCTTGACAAGGACCGGGTCTCCACTCCAAACGTCGTCTGCTCTAATCGAGAAAAAAATCGAGCGGCCCCAAGCCGACTGATTCTAAGTGGATTCTTTAAACATTAGTTCTGATTTATTAGGATATACTAATTCGGTGGGGCTTTTTTTAAACTATGCAGTGAGCTGAAGAAGCGTGGGTCCATGAGTGACGGTATCACCATCAGGCGAAAGGACTGTTCTTTTCCCTACGTATGATATAAAATTAATATTGAATGTTTAAGAGTAATCTTATTGAAATGTGAATTACACAATGATGTAAAGTGAAGTAAATTCTATTTATACCTACTTGTTTATCTTTTTTTAGAATCTCATACAATTTTATGTACTTAATTTTTTTTTGTAAAAAAAATGTTTGTCGGTGTTTTTTTATTATTCGTGAATAAAGTGATTGAGAATTTTGTATTTATTTGTGTTCTTATTTTTTCTTACCTCTTCATGTCACGTAGTTAAATAAAAAAAGCTTGTAAGGGGTTTGTTATAAAAGAAACATACCTACGTTCCGGGCGTCCTACGCTACGCTTGCCAGACGCGGTCTCCACCCCAGAATCTGCTCCAACGGACCGAGGTTTTGCGACATACGTGTCCAGCCACTTCCTTCAAACTTACTGCCGGAATTGATTACATAGATATTAATAGATATAGAAATACACAGATCAATACAAACAGAAAATGTCATGCCACAAGATTTTGTTACTGCTGGATCGGATTTCCGGATTTTATCGGTAGGGAGACACAACATAGCCCTTTCTCATAGCACGCTGAGCAACCTTGAGTTATTCAAGAGGCCCTACGTAGAGCGACACGTTCGCTTCGTTATGTTATAACTGGCAACAACACACTGTCAAAGACCTTCGTCTTGAGACACTGATGTATTTTGGACGTCAAGATCAGCCTTAACTTCCCGAACGCTGCCCATCCTAATCTCTTATATACGTTCACAGTTTTTCTATAGTGTTTTTAGTATTAGCATTTCATCCGAGCGAAGCAATAGCAGGTCGCTAGTTTTTAATAAAACAGTGTTTTGTTTATTTTTATATCGTACCCAGAAATCATACCCCAGGCTGGATCACAACGATATTAAAGCAAACGGCTATTTATTTGCAGATATAGATAAAAACAGTCCAAATATCTCGTTATCTACCCAAAACGTAAAAATCTCAACCTCTCCAATCTTAAAGATATACAGAAGGGCTCTTATCAAATGTTGTTAATGTTTTACCTACAACAAAACCAAGACGCGGTCTCCACTCCAGAACTCGTTTGCTCCAACGGCCCGAGGTTCTGCGACATACGTGACCACCCCTGCTACTTCAAATGCCCCTTTGGAAAATGCCGGCGGGCTGTGTCGGTAACTTTAACTATTGATTAATACTAACCGATAAGACTGGCCGGTACCTATATTAATCACTACATAGTATAAAACAAAGTCGCTTGCTCTGTCCATATATCCCTATGCATGCTTAAATGTTTAAACTACGCAACGGATCACCGTACAAGAGATCACCGTAAGCAATTAAGACGCGCCTATATTGTTATATTTCATATACTATTATTTAATGTTCATTTAATGTAAAATCATCTTCAACTAATGAAATCAGCTAGACCATTTAGTGAATCTGTAACATCAGCTGATTAAGTACAAGATATGAGAAAGAAAGTTGTCACATGGACATTAACTGCAAGACTGATTCACATGTTCAAAGACGCTTAACGGGCAATGACGCACAAACTATGCTCAGGGTCTCTCTTAAAGTTCAGAAATCTGGGGGCACGGCGATGCCCCCGCCAATGTCGACGCGCGAACGCAACACTCGCCGTACCTCCTTTACAGGATCCATTTGCCGCATTTTTCGGCCACAATTTGAGAACCTTTGGATAATACCAGAGCGTTGAAAATTTTTCGTCATCGTAGTAAGATATAATTACACATACTTTAATCCAAATTTCAGTCTGTAGGTCATTAAGTTCCGACGTTAAGCGAAAGCTGCAAGTTTGGCCATTTTTCGACAGATAGACCACTACACCCACTCATGATCATGCAAAATAGAAACGTAACGTCTTTGTCTTATTTCATTCACTTTTTAGAGATAAATCAAGCAGCTCCATCAGAACTTTGCTTAGAATTTTTACAGAATGTTTTTGGTGGGATGATGTTATTTCTAAAAGAATTCAAGTTATAGATATAGCACACCAGATCAGCAGGTTTAAATAGCTATGGGCCAGTCACGTCATATATATCAGGCCCTATGGCCGTTAGAGACGACGATGGTCAAAATTCGGCCTTAAATTGTCCCTATTAAAATTTTTTGACATTGACTCAAGCAGTGGATTTAATTAGGTTCAAAACGACATTTTATGCATATTCAAAACAGTAAGACCTCTGATTTATTTTGATTCTTTGCCAACGTTTTTTTACAACGCTATATCAGGTACCCACTATATCAGTGTGTCCCAAGTATTCCCGATATTGTATGATTTTATTATCGACCGGAATGATCTGTAATTGAATATTGAATGACCTTAAGCTGCGTTTGCGGAAAACAGAGGTCGCATTTAGGTCATCATGAAGGTTAGTTTTTATTATGTTTTTATTGATAAATGTTCATTAAAGGGTCTTAGAACTATGAATGAATAATATAAGAAATATATAAAAAGATTGTGTTTTGCTAGGTAATGTAATATTTTCAAACTCAAAATCGTGGTGAGCTATGATGCGAACATACACGCTAAACGAGACAAGCTTCAGTTACACAGCAGTAGAGTATGGTTAACATACTAAGTTCAAGGTCTTGCAGAAAGTTATTTTTTTTTCTGAGTTACATTACCAGTGCCTAGATTGATTCTTGTCAAAATGTTTCTTATTGCAATGACGTAGGGCTAACAGAACCCTTCAGCCCTGATGAATGGGACGGTAAGAGTTCAGAAGATTTTTTTTCTAGAGCGTGTTGCAATGTGTTTTCGAATTTTCGGAATTATATGTACGTTATCCGACGCTCTCACGGTAGAGGAAAACATCGTTACGAAACCTGCGCCGCCTGCGAAAAGATTCAAAGGTTGTACGTCAAGTCGGCCAATCCGCACTGGGCCCGCGTGGACGTCTAAAGCCTATACACCCGCCACGGGCAGGCTCGTGCCCCTCGATGAGTGATGATAATATTATTCAAATAAATATATTCATCATATCATCATCAGCTCATTTTTAAAAAAAAGTCCCCGCGCGTGATTCACATATAAACTTACCCGTATTAGGTGTAAATATATTAACTGTACCAAATTAAGTACCTGTGCTATCAACCTAATACCATTTAAGTTCGTATTCTAGAAACTGAAACTAACGATGACCTTTTACTTAAAATTTTAGGTGCGAAGAGATGGTGCTATTTATCTTATAGAAGCGCTATCCTTTTCTTACCTCTAGACTTAAGTCAAACATCACTGCTTGAGTTTCGTCTTAAAATAGACAGAAACTAAGTTCAGGTACTGAGTATCTTAATACCTGTTTTAACAATTTGAAATGATTAAGTGTCTTCAACATAG
>PQWD01008399.1:27311-48151 GCA_019425675.1 Leucinodes orbonalis | reverse complement strand
TATTGAATGGTGTTGCAAATTTTGTTTATAGATGCATGAAATCTAAAAAGTATGTGGTATTAATTCGTGCTTAACGTGATGCATCTTGCATTACCACAAATCTAGTTAAAATCTTATATAAGCAATAGTTATGATAACGTATATCGACTTATAACTATGAAATATTTGTAAATTCAACTACATGCTAAGATTTATTTTGTATAACTACCGATTTTAATGGGAAAAAATGTACATAGCAAAGCATTATTTGATCAAAAATTAATAGATGAAAACTATGAAATTAATTGGGTACTTCTTTTGTACGATAAATATATTGGTTTTATAGGTTACGCATGAATATTATACTAGCCTTGTTTACCATTATACGCATGGACTCCAGACGTCATGGGCGGTTAAAAGTTTAATGACAACTGATTTAACCTTCTAAAGATAAGTGTGTTTTTTGAGTCTGAGGACCTTAATAATCTAAATGATAATGGATACTAAGAAGACATGCAGTAAGTCAAGGATTTTTGAAACAACAAATCCATGACGTTGAAATTATATCCAAAATTATTCCCTCTATTGGGTGTACTCATATAAAAAAAACAAGATTTTAAAACATTATATAAATTTAACAATTAACTTAAAAATTGATTCCAAATTATTTTTATTTGTATTGGGTTCCTATTACAAGAGACGTCGAACAGTTCAAATTCAAATGTTTTATTTGCAACTAAGTGTACAAAGGTTCTTAAATTTTAGTATGGTACTTACAACTTAGTGACCCTTTTCGGGTATGGCAAACAATTAGTAAACTTAAATAATTTGCATTATACATTTAAAAATACAATTTCTCAGTCTATTTATATTTTATGAACAGGTGTTTTAAGATATTCATCAACTGAATAGAAACATTTTTTAATGAGAATTCCTTAAGATTCCTATTGAATGACTTGAAAACAGGGTCTGTACGGATTTCTGGTGGCAATTTATTAAATACCTTGACCGCCATTTAATACGGACTACAATTTAGCATTTTGATT
The DNA here is from genome assembly GCA_019425675.1 of Leucinodes orbonalis. Taxonomy (NCBI): domain Eukaryota; kingdom Metazoa; phylum Arthropoda; class Insecta; order Lepidoptera; family Crambidae; genus Leucinodes; species Leucinodes orbonalis. The sequence continues at coordinate 47,126 of PQWD01008399.1, read as the reverse complement.
CTGGATTGTGGTAAGTTTCATAAAACATCAAAATGAATTAACAACGCATTTGAGTTAAATATTTAAAATTCTAATTCGCCCATTATAAACGATGACACAGGCATTGACCACTTCAGCCTAATAACCGAATGACTGAAACAATTCGTGCAACGTTCGCAAAATAAACGAGTTCTGGCCAACCGAGCACGAAGGCCAGCTAAATGCGTAGGGACGCCCGTTATTATTGATTTTGCCTACATTCGGGAATGTTTTAATTTTTTGTCCCTCCATCGGAATTCAACCCATCGGGGACGTTGTCGAACGTTGTAGCATGGATGTGCGGCAGCCAAGATGGTGTAACTTAATGGTATTCAAATAATGCCTCAATATTTGAATTGAGAACATTGCCTTGTGTCACTTATTCTGGTTATTATTTAGTAAAAGAGAAAAAAGGCTAAACTCAGTATTTTTAAATTTTAATCATATTTGAACTCCGAAGCATTTGTGATGTGTATCTTTGTAACAACAGGTACACATAAATTTTACATCAAATTTAACTTACAAATAAATTCAGTTCAATATTAAGTACAGAATAGTAGAAGTAGGTATTTACTCTATGTAGTCACTCATGAAATTAAAAATTTATAGAGTTTCCTTCAACCTGGAATAACTCATTTCTTTAGTATCGAAGGTTACATCAGTACGAAATTTGGTATTGCTTTGTATTGGATTATAAAGGGCTTTTGAAGATTAATTCACCTTGCCAAGGTCCTAAACAAAAATAATTATAATTCTTTATTTCTAATAAATCTAATAATATAACCTACGAAGATGTCTAAAACTGTTATTTTTGTTTCATATTTGAATTTAGCCTTAAACACAGTTTTATATTACTCGTTTTGAGCCACTTTTATAAATTTCGAATATTATAATCACCATTATTTTGGTTTAGAAACATGTTTTTATTTTTGGATATTTTTCTTTCCTGTTCATTGTATAGTATATATACCCTATACCTTACTCGTATTCTTGCGTTAGCTATAAAGTATATGAGAAGAACTTGTCCTATTTTTCTTCACATGTTTGATGGGATATAATGTTCCATGGAAGTATTACAGTGCGGAGGCTGACATGATAAATTGATGCTCCATCGTATTGAAATACCTTATAATAGGTTGTGTGTGAAATTCAAAATATTGGCAGTGAGCCGTTAAGGATGCTAGATCTACCAGTACAGTTTTCAAGATTGGGAAATTTTCAACGTAATTATTCCAAAGTATTATGACGCTATATAAAAAGCTTAAGGATTATATTACTAGCTTGTTTGTTTTCTTAAAAGCCAACAAAGCATAATTAGGCAAACACGTTCGTAAACTAAAGTTTAATTTAGTTTAGTGTCGTAAAAATTGAACGTAAAAGTGCTTAATTATTTCATACTAGAGACATATATGTTTAGCAATTTACAAAATAGCAAAAAAATAACGAGGATCATTCTGTAAGCAATTTTCCTTTAATGTTTAATTATAATTTAATGCGAATAATACCTTCAGTAGCGTAGGACGCCCTCCGGCACGATGGATCGACGACTTGCGAAAGGTTGCTGGTGGAAGCTGGATGAGAAAAGCAAAGGACCGGGATATCTGGCGCAAAATGGGGGAGATCTATGTCCAGCATTGGACTGCGATAGGATGAAGAGAAAGAGTAATAGGCTGACTATTAAAGACAACTAAGAAAATTATAACCAATATTAAAGGTATTTTCTCCACCACAGGCGTTCAATCAGTGAGAATAATTAACATGAGGGTCCCTGAAGTACTCCAATACGGGACAATGGACGCCGTCACTCTCGACTGTGATTACGTCACAGACAACGTCACAGGGCTCGTGGTGAAGTGGTTCTTCATGGACAAGTCACAGCCGGTATATCAATGGATACCGCCACAGAAGCCGCAAGCTTTGGGATTATTGAAGAATAAGGTAACGATAATTTACGTATCAGTAATTATACAAACCAATCTGATCTTTGTACTAACCACACTGAGTTCATTATTCATTGTAGCAAAATAAAATATAAATCGATGGAACGTTTACCCACATAAAGTCCTTTAAGCTAATCGCGATTCATGAGATATGTCCCAAATGGATAATAAGTATTTGGGTCATAACCGTCGGAGAAGTTCAAAATATACTAACTAAAATTATTTTGCAAGAAATTATTCAGTTTAAGAAGTAAATTTATCAGTTGTTTAGTATCCATATTGCAGGCTAGTGCTTACTTTGGGACTAGATGGCGCTGTATGAGTGTCAGGGGCTATTAATTATTATTTAGAGGTCGTTAACTGGCTTATAATAAACTACCGACCCGCCCCTGCTTCGCACGGGTGCAATGGTAATGTTCGTAATAGGTACGCTCCCACCTGCCCAGTCAGCCAGTACCGCCGCAAACGCTACGTACCGCATTTTTTAAAATCAACAACATAAAAATAGAAAGTAAAAGACAAAAAAACTTATTGTGGAATATCCATAAGCGAAAGACATACATATATATATATAGTTATTATACATATTCCTCTTGAACTACTTTATCTATAAAAAAACGCATCAAAATATGCTGCATACTTTTAAAGATTTAAGCGCACATAGGCACATAGGCATAGACAAAAAAGCGACTTTGTATTATATTATGTAGTGATGTATGGTTTCAGCTGGATCTTAAATACAAAGTGTCCCATAACCCGTACACCCAGCATCGAGCACTACACATACTATCTCCGAGTCCAGACTTGACGGGCAACTACACATGTGTGGTGTCAACCTTCCTCGCAGAGGATCAGCGGACCAAGCCGATGACTATATTTGGTAAGAAACAGTTTAGTTTCCTACGTGATTATATATGGAAAGGTGATTTAAGAATCAACATAACCGTAATGTAAGCTGTGTTCAAATTTTATACGACGGTTAAACTGAATATTTGTAGAAAAGTTAGCCAATAAGATCGTATAGAGTGGAGACCGCGTCTCGGCAAGCGTAGCGTAGAACACCATCCGGCCCGATGGACCGACGACTTGCGAAAGGTAGTTGATGGAGGCTGGATAAAAAGCAAATTACCGTGATGTCTGGTGCAGAATGGGGGAAAGTATGTCTAGCAGTGGTCTAGAGCGTATATAGAATTGTCTCAACTTTAGCGATTTGCATGTAATTATTTAATAAAAATCTGAAAAATCTTGAAAATAAAACGATTTCAGCCATAAAAATAGAAAGTTTCAAACAAAACTTTAAAATATGTAAAAAATAATAATTCATTTTAAAATCTTAGTTTTTCTCTGTCTTACTATCTCTCTCCTAAATATATCGTAGTCCAATGCTGGCTCTGGGGTTCTCCCAATTTCCGTCTGGATTATATTTCCTATCAGACTGAAAGCGAATTAATCTCTTGATTCTTTGTCTTGGAAATCAGTATTACTAAACCTGCGCTGTACCTGGAATATAAATAGTGAAACGACATACAACAATAGTGAAAGGATGGTCAACCTGCTCGTATCACAGGGTACTTGAGCGAAGTTGCCCGATTTAATATCCGCTCACAGCGACCGAGCTAGTGCCCCGCTGCGACCTCTTTGGACATTAATACGAGTTGTTTTGTAGTAATACAAATTGCTAACTATATTACAGACACTGATTTAGTGCACTCTAATTTGTTTAATATTATTTTCAATACAGTAGATAGTCAAATTAATTAAAATAAGCATTAGTGCTAGAGATTGGTCTTTTACAATTTCTGAGCTTGTGTTTTATGAACGGCTTTTGTAATTTCCAACGCACAAAATCATATTTTTCAGATAATTAGGTGATTCAATAATATTCATCCAACCTCTAAATAAACCATATTCGGATCATATCAATTATATTAGGCTCAAACTTAAATCAATAGACAAAGAGACAGTTAACATGATCATATACCATGCAGAGATACCGACTTCATTAGTAGTCTTTTAAACATGGTTAGTGAGCTATCGAGCATACTACCTACCTACCTTTGTGCGTTTTGTGTCTATATCATTCAATTATCAGTGATCAATTCTAGACGCGAAAGCTAGTGTTAAGTGCGTGTAAAGTGTAGTACGAATATGTTAAAAACGGTTGTAAAAAACTTAAATAAAAATACACAAAGCCAACAAAGGAACGGGAAGTTTAACTAATCGCGTATTACTAGGGCACGGCTAAAACAAAAGCAAAGATGGGGGCTAATGGAATACAAATGGCCATATTGCTTATAATACGGTAAATCCATCAATATTTGAACGTTACCGTAGATATATAGTGGTGGAAATGAAATTTTTCTGTCGAACAGTTTACAGAAATACAGAAACTTTACCTAAGTGAGAAAATGCTTAAGGTTATTCGTGGGTACCTTGATCTCATTTATATCTCCGGCCATTTTTAAGCTTTTTGAAACTGTGTGTTCGGGTTATGGGGGTGATTCAAGCAGTGAATTTATCCATAAGGTGATATGGTGAATGAGGTATTTGCACAATGTACTCTTTATTAGGATCTACTTACCAACATTGTCATGTTATTAGGTTGATAACTTTTTACGTCAAAATTACTTGAGTTAAAAATATACCTAAAAACTAAGTGCTATTCTGCGAGATCCGTTATAGTCACTATAAAATTAATATTTATTTATATTAACTATAAATATCATGGGTTCATCAGTCGCATATACCATTGGTGTTCTACACATCCCTTAACAACTAGGTCATTTTAGGGTCGATACTATTGTTTTCTTATAGATACATAGGAGAAAAACCATTATTCTTCCATTTATTTCAAATAAAAAAAAATCGTAGAATTCACGACAAGTCTAGTTAAGCTTAGTACTTAGAATCAAAGAATTCCCGCATATCTTGAAAAAGGAACAGTTTTAGTTCTTTGTAAATGCTGGTTCGTATCCATTACAGCTTGCGTGATGTCGGACTGTTGGATTCCTTAAATATACCTTACTCCAGCGAAACAGTGCAATTTGATGACATCGGGATTATGTCAAAGTTTATGCAATATCTGGGCACTAAAACCGTTATAACTTAAACGTTTTATGACTGGGTAATTGGAAAATACGTTGCTAGCGAAAATGAAAAGCGATATAATTTTCAATTTCGCTGTCGTTTTACGTAACTTGAATTTTTACTTTTGAAAATTTTGAATAAAAGTTTAATTTTGCGCTCGAGCACATGTTTGTTTTTTCTTATTTCAAGCTATTTGAAGTCCCAGAGGAAAGACTTCATGGAATCCCATATACTTGCGCATCCTTAAGTATATTTTTAAGGAACGTTTATCATCTCATTATACCAACATAAGTTAATTATCTAGGCACGAGTTATTCTAGTAACATTGATTGATTTCGAATATTAGCCAGATTTTTTTTGTCTATTTTCGACTATCTAGATTAAAACTAGTTTCCTTTAAGAAAATAGTGATCAAACAGTCTGCTTTTTTGCCGTTGGCAACTTTTAACCAACAATACAGCTACGTTCCTTTGAAGGAAACAGTGCATTTGTCACGTAAAGATGTTAATTTGTAGTAACTAGTAATTTCGTCACCGTCCAACCCGAATTACAACGCCCAATAACAACGAAAGTGTAACGGTAATTGGGGTAAAGTATGCGGTATTGAAGAAGAGCGTCGGTGGCTAATTGATGTGAAATGTTACCATCCGATCAAAAGGGTGTCGGTTCAAACCCCACCACATACCAATGTATTTTTAAAATGATGATATGTATGTATATCCGACGCTCTTACGGAAAACATCGTGAGAAAAACCTACGCCTCTCTCTTCCTCTCTCTCTCTTCAACCTATCGCAATCCACTGCTGGACATAGATCTCCCACGAAACCTACTACTACCACCTACGAAAAATTCAAAGGTAATCTGCCGACTAAGACCTGCCTTTCTACGGTCTCTATACGGGTAGGCTTGTGCCGCTCGGCGGGGACGTATAATGAGCTGAAGATAAAGCGACATTCAGTTAATTTTGCTGAAGTTCTTTAAATGCAGAATTGTTTGTCAGGTCGCGCAGGTGGTCAGTCCCACACACCGTACGACCCCAAAGAACGTACGGCGTGCATGACGCATTTTGTACCCACGGTATAAAAAATAAAAATAAAAGGTTTTTGAGAGGCATTAACGATAAGAACTACAACTAACGCATGCTACTTCTATAACAAAAAAATAATTATCGTTTATTTGTTACAGTCCCAGAAAGAAGATTTGACATGATCCAAGACAGACTTGGTGACGGATATCTTAATATTATATGTTCCGTTGAAGGAGTGTTCCCAAGACCAGAGCTCGTTATTATGGCTGGAAACAGGTATGTTTGTTTAAAATTTCATATCGAAAACGTTCACACCGAGGGGCACGACCCTACCCATAGATGATTATAGATTGTAGTCGTCCACGAATCTGTATAGATTGGCTGACACCACGCACAACCTTTGAATCTCTTCGTGTGCAGGTTACCTCACGATGTTTCCCTTCACTGTAAGAGCGTTGGATAAACGTATTTATTATCATAAGTTTTAAAATGAACGTTCCAAGTATAACTTATTACAACTACGAACATAAGTTTATTGTTTTACTATTATTCTAGTTCAGTTATTTAGAATCTTGTGTTAACATGTGAAACCCATACAGTAAAAGCAACTTTTGAGATCTTTTGATATTTTCCTTAGTTTGACTAGGAAAATTATTTCGTTCCGCCAACAGTTTCACGGTCTTGATTTAGACCAACTGGCTTCATTTGGTCAGAAGAACCATAAAGAACGTGTTCAAAGACCGGAAGGCGATTACAAAACTAATTAATGTTATATGGGTCTAATTTTATATGACTATGAAGTACTCAGATATTCCTGCACGAGACAAAGAAGCAAAATGTGAATGGTATAAAAATACAATTTTCCTTTGGTTTAGATGATGTGAGGTTTTAGAAATACACAATATTTGTTTATTAAAAATGATGAATGCTTCTTGATCCGAACATCGCTTACAGCATGACATGTATGTCACAAATATATACTCGGATGTAAAATTGGAAGTATGCCGTAATAGGCAAAGGGCGAGATCGTACATTCATCATTCTAAAGACGTATCCATGACAGATAACCCTCTTACCCGGGAAGCGTAAATTTCTATGTATTTGTACAGAGAATATTAATTTTAATATATTTTTATTTTATCTCGCCTGATGTTTACTGATTATACGGTCGAATGGATCATGCCTGTCTTGAAACAGCCTATTCACTATTGCCTTGAAGACGGCCAGAGGGGTTACCGCCATCTCTTAAAACAGTGTTACAATAAAATTACTTCGGCTTTCTGGTACAAACATTTTAACGTATCATTATAACAATTGGAGCTTCGGTGAAGGAAAACATCGTGAGGAAACCTTCATGCACGCCTGTGAAGAGATTCAAGGTTGTGTGTGAAGTGTCCAATCCGCACTGGGCTCGCGTGGACGACTAAGGCCTAATCACCTTATACGGGTAGGCTCGTGCCCCTCGGTGGGGACGTTTAATGAGCTGATGATGATGATTATAACAATACTGTTTTAAGGGATTGTGGTTACCCACCAGGTTGTAATGATGGGGGAACACATAAAGAGGCAAAGAGTTCCATTCCTTTGCGGTGCGCATTAGGAATGAGGCATTATAGCGGGCTGTATGGATATGTGGAATGTCCATGTATAAATTTATAAAGAAGAAAGGGACAAGAAAATTTCTTCATCTGTTTAGTTAGTATTTAATGTAAAAATACACACGGACCGTGAAAGCATATGACATAGACGAAAAAACTCAGACATAAAAATATACAATCATTTGTTTTTCTTTAATATAAAACAAATAGACATTGAAAACCAATTTCCAGACAGAATCTATTACGAATTCAAAGCGAAGCTCATGGCGAGTCGAGTGGTTAATAGATTTCACAAAAGCTCTCTGGGTTTATTGTCTATGAATAGGATAGAAAAACCACAAAATATGTTTTAAATTCGCTAAACAATATCATTTACTTTGATTAGATATTCTTTTGATGAAACTAAGTAAGGATTCAAATTGAATTTCTTTAGACTTTTATATACGATATACAGAAAATGAAATAAACAAATTTTGTGTTATTTCATAGTCTTCATTAGTATTTCTTGAGAATAATTATACTTGTTATTATTGTTTATGATGTTTTAATCCACTACACAAAGGATTTACAAAATGCTGGTTTTATTATAAAAAATGTTGCGATTGCTTTGATTTTCATGCATTCGTTCATTTCGTGACAAATCTAAAATTCAATCAAAAATTCTAGTGACGCAATTTGCTTAATCTAGGATCCTGGCGCTAGATGAAAAAGTTAACAGGATTCAGCCGAAATCATTGGAATGGTGTAAAAAATAAACGACTACTACACTGTAAAATCATACCTTTTTTCAAATCAAGAGAAAAGAGTGACCCGTCTCACTACAGACCTATCTCTATTCTCCCCAGCTCTAAGTAAGATATTTGAAAAAAATATATTTAATCAATTATTGTCTCATTTCAACGTAAACAAATTATTACATAGCAATCAATTTGGATTTACTAAAGGCAGATCCACTACTGATGCAGGAGTGGCACTAATGAAACATATTTTTGAGGCGTGGGAAAATAAGCAAGATGCTATAGGAATATTCTGCGATCTATCGAAGGCATTCGATTGCGTTAACCATAATACTCTCCTCATGAAGTTGAAGCATTACGGTGTCGATAAGGACGCTCTTAATTTAATACAATCATATTTAACGAATAGAGTCCAAAACGTACATGTCGGAGAAACAAGTTCCAGCGGAGCCCTTTTATTGATGGGCGTTCCCCAGGGCTCAATATTGGGACCTTTATTATTTTTAATTTATATAAATGATCTACCTTATTATACTCAAAACCTATGTGAAACTGTATTATTTGCTGATGATACATCTCTTATATTTAACGTGGATAGACAAAAAGAAACTTTTGACGATGTAAATACTACACTTTCTCAGGTATTACATTGGTTTACGACCAATAATTTACTTCTTAACTCTAAGAAAACCAAATGTATTAAGTTCACAATGCCTAATGTAAGGCAGGTAGATACTTTCATCACTTTGGATGAAGGACCCATGGAAGTAATAAATTCAACCGTTTTCCTGGGTATACAATTAGACGCAAAATTGCAGTGGGGTCCCCATATTGCGGCTTTGGCAGGAAGGCTTAGTTCTGCTGCATATGCTGTAAGGAAGATAAGAAGTCTCACTGATACTGAGACTTGTGTATTTTAGCTATTTTCACAGCGTGATGTCTTATGGTCTACTTTTGTGGGGGTCTGCTGCTGATCTACAAACAATTTTTGTATTGCAGAAAAGATCCATCCGTGCCATATACGGCCTTAAATCACGTGACTCACTAAAGGAATTATTTAAACAAATAAATATTTTAACATTACCGTCTCAGTACATTCTAGACTGCGTCATCTATGTACACAAAAATTTACATGTATTTTCAAAAAAGTCAGATAATCATAGTTAGGAACAAACACAAACTTGCCGTTCCAAATCTTAGATTGCATAAGGTTGGGAACTCATTTGTGGGATTAAGCATTAAAATATTTAATAAGCTACCACAAAATGTAATTGATTTACCCCTGCATAAGTTTAAGTCTCATGTAAAGTCTATTTTAATAAAAAAAGCTTACTATAGTGTTGAAGATTATATAAATGATAAAAACTCATGGACATGTTGATTTCCACGCCTGCACTACTTTTTTTTTTTTTTGTTGTCATCTATTTAAATTTATATAATACTTAACTGCTTAATAGTACTTTTGTAGATTATTATATTTTTACCAATACATAATACGATAAAAATTGAAAATATAATTTGCTTTATATAATTATTTTGATTACAAATGAATCTGTATTCAACACAATTTTTTTTGAAAAGAGTAACTACTGAGTTTCTTGCTGGTTTCTTCTCAGTGGAAAACTACTTCATTTGACATTCATAAGTGTTCTTTAAGGACCTAAACTGAATAAACACTTTTCATTTTCATTTTCACTGCAATTCGAGTTTTTTATCATCATCAGCTCATTATATGTCCCTCATCGCCTACGCGGACCCAGTTTGGATTAGCTGACTTCACCCACAACGTTTGAATTTCGCAATTTGCTGAATCTAGGATCCTAGCGCTAGATGAAAAAGTTATTAGGATTAAGCCGAAAATCATTGGAATTGTGTAAAAAATAAACCTACCGGCTATTACACTGCATTTCGAGTTTTAATCATCATCAGCTCATATCCCTTAGTCGCCTACGCTGACCCAGTTTGAATGGCTGACTTAACCTACATCATTTGAATTTCTTCGTAGGCGTGCGCAGGTTTCCACACGAGCTTTTCCTTCACCGTAAAAGCGTCGGATAGACATACATATAATTTCGAAAATTCGAAAAACATTGGTGCGTCGTGGGATTTGATCCTGCACCCTCCAGATCGGAAGGCAACAGTTCACACCAATAAGTCACCGACGCTCTTTTTTATTCTATAGTGTGGATATAAACATGTATGAGACCTATTTGTGTGTGTAATGTAACAACTACACCTAGAAAAACAATCGTAAGACTTACCCGAAACCCACTACACGAGCCCTGGGCCGTCTTTCTACTAATTAATAATTTAAAAAAATATATTTATTCAAAAAAAACACATACAAAATTTATCTGTTTGAACTGCTCTCGTATAAGGTGACCCTGTGTTACGAGAGACAGGCTCCTCCTCAAAATTACAATTTGTTATTAGAAGTGTTTTAAAATGCAGCTAGTGGATTTACTTGTTATTTACGACACTTGACAATCCAACTGAAGATTTGGTATTCCGATACAACTTTTTTGATAATGGTTGAAAATGGTATTTATTGAGTAGAATTGATTGTATTATGGTGTTACCAATTAAAATCAACCATAAAACAGAACGAATGAGAGCAAAACTTTACTATTGACAGATAATTACGATCATCTATTAGCGCATTTAAAAATTAGTGGAATTCAGACCCAGTACGATTACATGGGTAGGTATTAACAACAACTGTGGCGATGGTGTCTTGTCAATCGAAGCGTAAGACATCCTCCGGTCCGATGGACTGACGAGTTGCGAAAGGTCACTGATGGTGGCTGGATGGGAAAAGCGAAGGACTGGGATATCTGGGGCAGGAAGGGGTGACCTATATTAAGAAGGGGTGCCAGATATTGCAATGGGTTGATAACTTCCACGTACCAGTACTGAGTGGTCTAGGTATGAACCACCGCAGTAACAGATATCGTCTCGTGAAATAGAAGTATTTTGCATTTCAGTAATTCGGAATGAGAGCACTGTAGCTTGTAAAATTACCGGGTACGAGAAATCTAATATCTGTCGTCTCAAGCGCAAGTCAGTGTAGACGGAAAATAATGCCTATCAACTGTTATTTATTTTCTTGAACACTGCATCTGTCATGGCACTTACGACATAAAATGAAAAGAAAAAATAGAAGAAGTACTATAATCCTAAAGTAGTAGCCGTAAATAATTTGTAGGATAGCACTATAATAGTCTTATAATATACTAGCTTTTGCGTGCGACTTCGTCCGCGTGGAATAGTTACTTTGGCCTAACGCTCTCTTTAACCCGCTACTTCGTTTATATAGGTAAGTTAAAACTGCGATATCTCGTAAAATATTCATTTAAGTTGAATGATGTAAAGGGCAATTTTGTTTAAAATGAATTACTTGTGATATATTAAGTATTTATTTGGATAAGGATTCATATCATATTTATGAAAATACCTGCGCAAATGAAAAATTATTTTAAAAAAAATTCAGCGTATAAAATATGTTATAGGGAACTAACCTTTGAAGATATACATATGCTGTCGCGGACTTTTTTGTAGAACTTTAAAAGGGGTACAATACTCTCATACATGACTTTTGCGAAACTTTAACCGTTTACGCAGCGTACGCAAGAAAGCTCCAAGTATGAAAAAATCCCCCCGGATTTTGAAACATTCTTCATTGCTGCTGTGCTTCTATTGCTCGTAGCGTGATTATATATAGCCTATATCCTTCCTCGATAAATGAGCTATCTAACATTGAAAGAATTTCTCAAATCGGACCAGTAGTTCCTGAGATTAGCGCGTTCAAACAAACAAACAAACTCTTCAGCTTTATAATATTAGTATAGATTTGATGCCTTACGAGAAGTTGATGTTACACACGCGCAATAATCTTGCTAAAATTCGTTCTTAATTGACAGTGTGAGATGTTGTATGTCATTTTATTTTATTAGTATATGCTGTTGCTTATGATTTAAGCAATATATCGTATTGTATATCATATTATTTATCGTACACGTGTGTCACGTACCTGTACGTTTCACTTGCTGTACATTTAGGGTTGCCATCCTTTTAGGTTAGCCGTTATTAACTATGTTTACAGATTTTAAAGGCGTTCAGATACACATTAGTGTGTTAATAAATAAATGAATATCCACTGACATTAACACAGTGCCATCTAGCCCCAAATTAAGCATTAGCGTGTAATATGAGCGTCGGTGGCTCAGTGGTGTGGACTGTCGCCTTCCTACCGGGAGGTTCAAATCCCGACACGTACCAATGTATTTTCGAATTTTCAAAAAATATATGTACGTTATCCGACGCTCTTACGGTGAAGGAAAACATCGTGAGGAAACCTTCATGCACGCCTGCGAAGAGATTCGAAGGTTGTGTGTGAAGTCGTCCGCACCGCACTGGGCCCGCGTGGACGACTAAGGCCTAATCACCCTATACGGGTAGGCTCGTGCCCCTCGGTGGGGACGTTTAATGAGCTGATGATGATGTGTAATATGGATACTACGAGTAACATACATAAGAACGGATAAACATATTTATATATTTTTTGTGAGTACATACAGATTACACATAGAAAACACCTAGATCAATGCAAACAGATATGTTTGTACTCTCCGGGAATGAACCCAGAACGCTTGGTGTAATAGCCGACGTCTCAACCATCACACAAGATGGGCTGTCTGTAATAAATAAATATGATCGTAAAGATAATGTTCTAACATCTAAGTGTCGCCATCTTTGATTTGAAGACAATGTTAATAGTTTGTCTTTAAGCTTCCGGTTAGTATTAGCTTTTCGTATATTTTATGAAATTACTGTATTATTATAAACTGAGTTGTCAAATGGCTTATGCTTGTATTAAAATATTTTGTAACAATTGTATTGAAATGTAAAAGTCTCAATATAACATTTATTCAAACGGAAGTGGTGCAGTGGCGCCACCTTTATAAATACTTTTGTTGATTATTTAGTAAAGTTATGATGTTGACTTTCCATAAAAGGGTATAAATACTGATTGTAATCATGCAGTTGCGGAATTCTCTTGTAAAGTGTGAATGAATAAACATCTCTTGTGGAAACTGTTTTACTAGTTTTTATACATACTATCAATACGAACTCACAGATAAATTATTTATAAACTGTCATACCAATAAAGTACTCGTATAATGAACCCTTATCTCAATTCGCGCCAGAGTCATTCAAATAATAAAGTAAAATAATTTAACTGTATAATATAATCAACAATAAAATCAAAAGCCCATAATTAACAAAAATATAACGCGTGTGACCCCACCCTAACATGACCCCATGAACAAATTCCATGGTAAAAAACACAGTGATTCGTTCCCACAATTCGTTTCACAGTATCAACTGTACGGAAGTACGCGTCGATTCTGTCACAGGTGGTTCGATATTTGAATCCGGTAGTTGACTATGGGTGTTATTTTGTTAAAAATAACCACAATATGGCGCTGCTTGTCGTGACTTAATTTTGAGTAATCTGAACGAGTTGAATCAACTTCTGGTATAGTTAATTATACTGGCATATTGTATTTCAGGACGGATGACGATGTTAAAACGAATCAAACCCCTTGACACAAAATCATAGTTTTACTAACATTTCATCATCAACAGTCATTATACGTCCCCAACGAGGGGTCACGAGCCTACCTGTATAAGGCCGACTTCACGCACAACCGTCTAATTCTTCGTAAGCATGCGCAGGCTTTCTTGAGCGTCGGATAAACGTAAATGTAGTTACGAAAATCCGAAAAGACATTGGCACATAGCGGCGGATCTGAAGGCGACAGTCCGCGCCAATGAGAATGAAATCCAAACCTTTACATCAATAGTTAGTAACAAGAAGGCAGTTCGTACTTGCTACTTCTATAACGTCCAATAAAAATACTACATACAATAATTTACTCGTCTAATGCGTGTTATTTTGCCAAAATCTCCTTCGATTTTTGATGAGTAACTCTGAGAGCAGAACGTAGATTTAAGCTTCTTATATTGTTTACTTGAATTCTATTATTACTCAATTGCTAATTGTATTTATTTACATCGATTATAATATTGTTTTTATGATAATTATTTGTTATATTTAAATGTAATGTAAAAAATCATAATATTTATAATGTAGGCAACCATAATTCAACAATGAAATATTACGTATTTCTAGTTATGTTAATAGATACTGCCGCAAGTCAGAGAAGAATCAATATTTTATATGCATCAGATGTTTTCTTGACATGACGTCATTAGTTGGTAGTATAATATGTCACAAGTATATGTAATAGGTGATACGGACGTCGGATAGCGTCGTATGTTTACGTAAACGTTTACCGAGTGCTCGATATTCCTAGCTTGATGGTTACCGATCATAGTGTTGGGTTGTTACGAAAATATTATTTTATGTTGGAGTATTTTTCCAGTGAGCTTATGTGAGTGTCGGTGGCTCAGTGGTGTGGACTATTGCCTTCCGATCTGTATAGTGTAGGTTCAAATCTACCACGCGCCGATGTGTTTTCGAATTTATGAAAATTATATGTACGTTTATCCGACGCTCTTACGGTGAAGGAAAACATCGCGAGGAAATCTGTGCACGCCTGCGATGAGATTCAAAGGTTGTGTATGAAGTCGGCCCATCCGCACTGAGCCCGCGTGGACGACTAAGGCCTCCACACCCTTTACGGGGAGGCTCGTCTGTGGGGAAGTTAAATGAGCTGATGATGTTGCTTTTATATTTTTTTTCTAAATCACTTACAAATTAACATCTAGACCATTACGAGACATGTTTATGCACACAAAATGTTTGTACTGCCCGAAGGTTGAAACCCTTATTGTAGTAACGAACATCTCGACCATTATACCAGATGGGTTGTCAAAGCCCACAGACTTGTAGGTACTTCACACGGATCACAAGTATAATGAAACTCGATTTTCGATAAAACTTATTTCGATTTTCTCACGGTGTCTATCGATATCGATACTGCGACTGCATTCGCCACTAATTCGGCATGACACCGTAACTCGAGTCGTGTGACGTTTGACATGCACCCTCAACCCTCCCGTGCCTATGTTGCTCGCGACATATGGTTCACATTCACCACATTGATTTTATGTTCGGTATGTCATTGTGGATTCCGTTATAATATAGCAGTGGATTTAGTATAGCAGTGACAGTAGAATGTTGCAATCTTGGAATAACCTGAAGTTAATGATTAATTTTTGCCACCGCGTGCCACCGTGGAGTGAAGAAGCAAAATAAACCATTGAGCCGTTAGCCAATAGGCCAATGAGCCCTGATTTGTTGTTTTTAGTTTATTTTGCTTTATATAAATTATTTGTATGTTTTCAATGTGCTATGAAAAGGTTTTCATTTTCTTTCTAAATATTATTTTAAATAGTTTAACGTAGAATATACAACGTCGTTTTTACAGTCGATTAAAATACACATGAATAAGATAGAAGGTTTTTTTTATTAAAAAAGTCCAGGCAAAATTCAAATAAGGAACCACGTAGAGCTCAAAATTTGTAACACCATTATATTTTATCGAACTTCTCCAAAAAATATCCATCGTTAAATGGACAAAATTAGGGTATATCTCAGTTTTCATGAAATCTGTAAGAGTGAACCAAACCGTTCAATGGCGTGAGACAAATTTTATTGACTTTTTATTTTTCAACAGGCCGCTGAATGCAAAATCCTCGGTGAAGTACGTGAATGAGCGATACACTGCTCTAACCAGCGCGGTGGTGTCCATAGAAGCCTTACCCCCCACTGTGGAGATACTATGCGATATGCAGGTGCCACTTGCAAACTACTTCAGCAGAAAGAGGGATATATTCTACAGAGGTAAGAAAAAACTTTTTATATTAAATTTGGCTAATATGAACAGAAATATGACCAAGAGCGTCAGTGGCTCACTGGTATCGACTGTTGCCTTCCGACCTTAAGAGTGCAGGTTCAAATCCCGTCACATAAAAATGTGCTTGGAAAAGCACGCAAAGGCGTTTGTCTCGGCATGTGCCTAGGATGGTAGTCGTTTACTCACTCGTATCTTTTGGGACTGATCTGCGTGTTCTCTCTCTAAGAATACAGAATGAGCCGTAAAATAAAAGTGTAGTTATTTAAAACAAATCTCATTTATTTGACAGATCCTCCACCAACAACGCCTGAGTCGCCAAATTCAGCACACACGCAGCAGGCACCCGACAGCGGTTAGTATTAGTTTTACAACCATTTTTAACATTTAAGCAACGCCATCAAGTTAAGCGATGAAAAAAATGGAACAAGAAAAAGTTCCGAAAACTATAGATTTTCTCTTATTTTTCCTGTGTGACTTGAGCAACTTAACTGTATTCTATAAACCATGCCATATCAACACTAAGGACATATTAGTACTAGTCAGAAAAGTATGAATAATTTATTTCCGCAAACATTGCCATAGGGCAATGTTTTAAACATCTGTCATCTGGATAGGTGGACATAGGTCCACCTATCCAGATGACAAATGTTCCTTCAAACCGACTGTAAAATAATAGTATTAAAATCTTATTTTAAAACGTAGGTACTTCCGTCATTCACACTTTAATTGAATCCTACTTCGTACATCCCTTTATCAATAAGTAGGCAAGCGCGATCCTTATCTGGTGGTTAACATTGACGATGTCAAGGATGAAGCAGGCTGACCTAGGAAAAACTTATTTACTCTCGACTTAAAGACATCCAAATTGTATACCTACCTGCTTTACGCCCGTCACCCGAGACAACAGATGTTAGGTCTCTTACACCCGGTAATTTTACTAGCTACAGTGCCCGCATCCCGAAATACAGTATTGCAAAACACTCCTATTTTACGGGACGATATCTGGCACTGAAGTGGTACCTATCTAGACGACTCAGTACCGAGTCTACCACCTAGTAAAGTTGCTTTTCATTTTAATTAATGATAATCTTTTCTTTTTTACAGGTCATTCGATACTTAGCTCCCAGCGGTTGCTTGCGACGTGTCTTTTATTTTTTATATATATACAAGTAACGTAATATCAATGTCAATTAATGCTAATGGTTTGTAAAACAAGCTTTTTAAAAGTTTTATGTTTAGATCATAAGAAAAGATGAGTAATTTTTCATATTGAAAAACACTTGTAATGTAATGAGGTTGCAATTAGTCTGTAAATATGTTTTCAATAAGTTATTTTGTACAGTCTAGAATAAATATAACATAATTTGTATTATAATAAATCTCAAATTTTTCTTAGGTTATAGCCTTTTACATGATAAATAAACTTTAATTGTATTATTTATTGTAATCTTAAAATTCTTCAAGTGCAATTAAACCATTTTTTTAAATATTATTATTACTCACTGATTTCTCAAAAAAGCTAAATAGCATAGATATTGGATAATTGATTATGACGTCTTTCATGCCGGATCATTTTATTCGGAACAGAAGAACGTGATCATTTTACTTGTTTATTTTAGTTAAAAATATTGGTCAAACTGAAATTAAACCCACTTCTAGAAAACAATTAATGTACTCGTAAATAGCAATAATTGGTTTGAACTCATAACTTAGTAAGAAAACCAAAATAATTAACAAAACCTAATGCCAAAGATATTACAAACAGATGTTACATGAATTATAAGCTACTTTAATATTGAATGAAACAAAGAAAATACCTTTTACATGTTTAAACAAATGACCTTGCGAAACTCATTCCGTGAAAGTCCAAAGATTTTCTTCTCTAGTCGTAATTGAAAAATAAATAATAAACGTTCAGTGAAATTCGTTTGTTTTCTTTAACGGCCTTTTTGTTAGTGTTAAATTAATTAAAAATAAGCTTTGCGTTTCAATTAAGAATGCGAGGCGTGGAATTAAGTTCCCATTAATTTTTGTATGTTTTCAATTAGCGAGCTTACTTACCTGGTTTTAACGACTGTTGCTTATGATGTAGGTACCTGTTACTGTTACGAAGTTTAATTAGATATATTTAATGTAAATAATTATCATCATTGCTATCATAAGCTATTTCTGTCTTGGTCTCTCCAATAAAATCGTGACGTAATCTGCGCACGCCTAAGAAGTAATTCAATGGTTCTGTGTGAAGTCCGCCAATCCGCACTGGGTCCGTGTGGACCCGTATGGCTACTACCCTATACGGGTAGGCTCGTGCCCTCGGTGAGTATGATGGGCTGATGATAATGATGCTTGTCCTACACTATCTAGGAGTATTTAAGCCTTGTTGCCACCGCTTGGGATAAACTCTTAATGAATATGCTTCAGAGGCAATATAAAAATAAAGAAACATAAACAACACTTGTTTTGCAACGAAACGCCGGATGCCGAGATTAAGATGGATAATTAGGGTGTTTTTCACTCCTAATAATAATCCTCCATGAAAAACAACTTGTTTGCTCGTTTCTTGTGACTTGTAAGCAGTAAACACTCTATTAATGGTGCAATTATGTGATGAAAATAGTAAGTTTATAATATGATTTATATAAGTAAGCTTTTTATAAGTATAAGTAAACAATCAAATAAATAAATATCCAATAAACTTCACACAGCGCCATCTAGACCCAAACATAGCCTTTAGCTTGTAATATAAGTATTAAAAAACGGACAAACATACTTATGTACATTATATTTGTAAATATATATAAAGTGTTAATAGAAAACACTCTCACCAATACAAACATGTTTATACGCACACATTTTTGTATTCTCGGAAATCAAATCGGGAACCCATGGTGTAATAGCCGCCATTTTTGTTTACTTATAAAGTCTTAAAATAGGAACTTCTATAGAGATCATTATTGAAAATAAAACAAATACGCACAAAGAATACAACAGCAACAACAAAAAAGAAGAAGAACAGAAAAAAAAAACATCACAACATATGAGTCGTCAAAGACAAAGTCAAAACCAATTTATTCAAATTAGGCTTATAAAAAGCATTAATTAGGGTCAAACTATACACATAATACAATTTAAACGTTCAAAATATCTTAGTAAAACACAAATGAGTTTTGAAATTTGAAAAATAAAAGCGCATCCGTGCTTTTTCTCTTTTGAGAAAACTCAACATTTCAGCCTTTTTGAACTCTGGTTTAATGTATAAGTATTTTATAAAACCACTTTTTAGATATAAAAGAGAGTATTCGTTTCAAAACATTACTTTATCAAATATTTAACAATAGGCTCTTAAAAACAAATAACAAGAATAAAAAACTAATTACATTAAAAATACAAAACGAATGAAAATTGCTGGGTAAAACATAACAACCGTTGTTCCGCGTTACTAGCGTAGACAGTGTTGACGGAAACTTATTACTATCTACAATTATTGGTTTCCTTCAACGCTGAATCTAGTATAAAAGGAT
>PQWD01008399.1:0-26115 GCA_019425675.1 Leucinodes orbonalis | reverse complement strand
ATGGTCCTTAAGATTTAGCCTTTTTCTCCTGGGAAAATTTAAGTATCTAATATAAAAATAACATATTGCGCCGATCAATATATTGTTTCTCTATCAGAATCTTTGGTATGCCTTATAATGTGCATTTGAAAGAAAGTAAATGAATGAGCTTTGCTAAATATAATATATTGAGCTCTACAATGCTGTTGTGAAATGAAAATGATGGTTTGTAATTATCCATATGTTTAGCCCTTTTTGTTCTCGAATAATCGGCCAGGGAACCGATTTTTCTATGTCAATGAATCATAGATATTGAAATAACAAGTCGCAAAGGAGAAAATACATTGAGGCAAGACAATCACTCTCAATTAGGCTATAAACATGGGAATATACAATAATTTATTTAATAAAGCTGTTTTTCTTTAGAACAACTTTCAGCCTTTACTGTGATTATTAGATTTTATCATTTGATAAAAGAGGGTCACCTTATAACATACTTAACTAAAATAATTCTTAAATCAGAGGGTAAAAAGTTCGCTATATAGACTGTTAGAACTTTGTAAATTATTGGTCTTCAGCTGATCTAAAATGTTCTAAAAATTAAAGATCACAAAAAATAGTAAATTCTCAGACTCGCAATTAAATTTCGATTTTATTCCCATCGGAACAGAAAACGGTTCCCGGGTTAAAAACAGCAATCGCACAAAGTCTGTGGCGGACAATGGTGTGGCGGCTCTCCATACGTGGCGGCCAACACACTTCGGACAGTTTAATGGGACACGATTTTCCAGACCGTGATTCGTGGGAAAATATGGATTTTTGGTATCGAATATGGCTTCATTGATTTTGATGTTATCAGGTTAATCGTGTTCAAAAGGTCACAATATTGATAACTCTATAAAATATTAGTTATTCAAATAATGCGCTCTTATATTATGCTAATTACATGCATTAGTTAATTTATACGGACCCACTGCGATATATTACTTGAGGGGTTTAAAAAACTATTATATATCATGGGAGCGATACAGGTTTCTCGTCTCGGAGACTAAGACTCACATTTGGTCGCTTCTTCACAACTCCACATATAGTTTTGTGGAGGGCTCACATCTGTTTAGGCAAGCCATAGTTACTATAGCAACTATCGAATACATATTTCACAAGTATCTTCGTGCTTTGGCATGCACCCTGTCCAGAGTCGTTTAAGACTTTTTGGTTGATTGACAATCAACTGACTGTCCAATTATAATCCAGTTAGATAAAGATAGAGGTGCATTACAAAGGAGCGAAACCGAGATCAGTTTGGAAGAGAAAGGAAAATTTCTCATTTTACAGAATAAAAAGCAGATTCAAAGCTGGTTGGGTCAATTCAGGACTGGGAAATTGAAACCATAATTAAAACTAATATTACAGCGTTCAATGAGAAAAAAATAAATGTTCCATCGTTATCTAAGCGGATGCTGTTAATGGCCCATTGAATTGCAAACCAAACGTGATGCTGTACGCACGTATTGGATGCATTACTAAATTAATTCACTACCAAACATTCCACTATTCGGCACGGCCGATTGAATTTTTGGTTGCTCTATGAATGTATCGCTACACAGAAATTCAAGCGAGGGAAAAATCTGAACATTAACTAGTTTGAAAGGCATGTTTAGTGATATTTTTTAAATATCCATAAAGAATACTTTTTACTAAGAGATTAACCTACATTTGATGAATAGTTGCATGGGCTACAGATTCTCAAAATTAACAATGAATTATATTTGTATTCACTGAAACATTTTGTTGCTCATATTGTATACTAAATGCTTCATTTGTAACTTAAGTCATTAGAATAGCAGGTATCTATAACTGGATAAACATGTATTTTATAAGATAATGATATAAAGATAGAAGTTATAAATGAAAAACATATGAAACGTATGGGAATATTTCCTTTTGACAGATCGAAAAAATAAATTGATTTGACCTATTTAAACTTAAGTATAACTATGACGACTAATTTTTACTTATTCTGAATTATTTCTCTATCTCTATTCAACCTATCGCAGTCTGGCTGGACATAGGTCTCCCTCGTCTGAATTATTTATATAAATGCAAATGTTTGCCAAAAGTATAAAGAGTAATGTAATATATTTGTTTATATAAATTAAACAAACTCTTCATCAAGTGAACAAAGCTTTAATCTGACCGTATAAATGCTTTTTAATCAATCCATAGTGGCACGGTCAAAACTAGGGTTCAGCAATTAATCACCGCGACTTCCCAAAAACCATTAGAGATAGACATCATTCACCACTCATTAGTCAATGCCGATAGAGCTTTAATAAACCACCTGGTGTTTTCGGAGGCTACAAATATTATCAAGGAAATCTTAATGACTTACAGTTTATACTTCTGTAAATTATAAAAAATATACTATGTGTATGACGATTAGTCAAAACTATGGAGACATTAGTGAAAATTTAATAATAATGGAGTGGCTAAACTGAATTGGACCTAATAAATTGTCAAATATAAGATATACAAAACTAACTTGAAGCCACAATACGAATAACGTCAACAAAAAATCTTCCGAGCCCCATACACACACGTGTCGTTATTGTTAAATTTAGAACGTAAAGTCATTCATTAAAATTTTGACCTTAACGCCTCATCTGTCAAAATGGTACAAAATCATAAGCACGAGCACTTTCCTATATCATAATGACATGTAGCAAGCGACGTGATAATGAATGAATATTCTGCCCAACTGACGCGATGCGCAGTCTATTGCCGTGGACACTTTTTGAGTGGGTTTTTTGCATGGTGATATTATATTAACGACGATAAGAAAACAATACAAACCCTTAAAGAAAGTTTTGTTATTATCAGTGATGATGATAATAAATGTATACATGAATTAAAGTTATTTTTACATTCTAATCAAATCAAATCATTTATTTGTTCAATGTGTAATTATAGATGACAGTATTATTTAATATATTAATTAATAATCCTAAGTCTACTTATAAGTAGAATTGTACCATGCGTTATATTAGATACATTAATCTATATAATGTAATCATATATTTACACTATTATAAGGGAAGAGAGTCAGTCATGTGTTAATTACATTTAAAATTTAATAAAAAATGAAGGATTAAAATAATTGTGACGGTAAATTATTATAATAAAATATACTGAAAATTAATAATATGCAGATAAACATTTTTTTTAGGGTGCACAATAAAGTACATGTAAATTTATACTTAAATATTCTGCAAACAGAATAGAATTGTGTGACCAATATGAATTTTTTTTTTTATTAAAGGAGTAGTAGAGCAATTTACGAATTTCAGATGGTAGGTTGTTATCATAATCTTGGCCACCATGCAGATAAAATTTTTCTACCAAAATATCCGTTTTATGTGTTTGGTAATATGTAATTTGTTTGGATATGTCTAGGTTTAAGAGTCTACATAGATCTTTTTCTTAGTAAATAGACAAGATTTGTCTAGCAAGAAACACCCTTCGTAGATGTACATTGAGAGAGGTGTTGTTAGGAGCTTCATATTTTTAATAATGTGTACTGATTGAATAATACTTACGAGCGCTGTGGATGGAACGAGGAGTGCAATGGAAGTAGTTCATGGAGCTATATTGAGAGGAGCGATATGAATAATATTCATGTAGTCAGTGAGAACTGATGGAAGTACAACCATTAGCTTAAACTTAGGCGCTACGCCTATTATTCTCTATGGTAACAACTGTCTTAAAAGACAGTTATCGCGATCTAGTACAGTCTCTCAATGACTCAATCACTTGGACGTAAAGAACGTCACCAGACGACAATTTGGGTAATGTTGAGACGTCGGGATATTACCCCAACGGTGCAAGTTCGATCTTCGGCAGTACGAAACTGTCTGTTTGAAATTTGTCTGGCGTTTTTGTGTTATAAATTCGAAATAAAGTATATAAGTATTTTAGTCCATGTGTTAGTATCCATATTAACAGGTCTATGCTAAAGTTTAGGTGCGTTGGCGCTGTGTAAATTTATTGATATTATATTTTTGTAACATAAATGTATGATATATAAGTATGAATTTTCCGTATAATTATAGTATGTTTGAGCTTCATCCCTTACTAGAAGAAATGAGCGATTTTCAGACTCGATTTCCTTGGAAAAGCTTCAAGGGAAATCATACGACGTAATTGGCTTTCAGAGTCACGTGTCAGCACTCGATATTTTAATGGTTTCCTATTTAATATTAACGACATAAAATATGCTATCGCTTAGTAACTAATAATTAATTAATTTGAAAAGGAAATTCATAAAAAAATCTTTTTATAACTTTTCCCCATGGGGGTTCCACTGGTATCTTGAATAAATAATTAACCCCATTTTATTGAGAATAATAAATATTTATTTAAAGCATATAAATGTCACTTCTAATTTTGTATGTTTACATATATGTACTTTGAACGCGTGTATCGCGGACGCATGTATACGATGGTAAAATCTCATCATCATCATCAAGCAAAATTTATTAGCTGGCTGATCAAGGCGCCCCTAGATGATTTCTACGGGGCCGATCCTAGGCAGTTAGATCCATCTGCTACCCGCATCTTAACCAGTAATCCGATCATCTTTTGGGGTGGCGTATCGCTTGCTTTTCTGAAAATCTCACAATAGTTAAATAGGAGTGGAAGCCTTTCCGTATAGGTAACATTAATCAAATGAAAAATTGGGTCACATCGACAAGCATTTTAGTTTTAGGTTTTTTATCGATCTAATGTAAGATACGCCATGTGGGGACGGAAAATTAGAATACAAATGTTTCGTTTACTTCCGAGGGTGTCATAAAAGCTGAAAAATTAAAAATATATCAGATGGTGGTCAACAAGGCATCTGTGCACATGGTGTCATACTGGGTCACCAACCTGCCTGCTTACCAACCTTTGAATTTCTTCGTAGGCAGGTTTCCTGAGATGATTTCCTTCGCCTTAAGAGCGTTAGGATCACTTAATATATTTTTTAAAAATCGTAAAGACAATTGTACTTTGAGAATTGAGCCTGCACGCTAGATGACACACTACAGACTACCCATTAAAGCAAAGCTTGTGCCCTTCAAACAGCAGTTTTCTATGTTGGTTGATTACAAAAAAAGTAACTAAAGCTACGCAGTGCATTTAAATATTTTAAAACCAGATCAAAATCAATGGAACGTGAAATACCATTGTGCAAATTTATTTATTTATTAACATACAAAACAGATTACAATCAACAAGAATAGTTATTGTAATACATGCAAAGTACATTAACGCGATGGCAATCCAAAATTTATGTATGCCTAAGAGCTTTAAAGTAATTTATACACACTAAGAGCGCACATTTAATATAATAGACTAAATTAAAAATAATAAAAAAATATAATATTAGTTATACTTTGCATATAATAGGTTGAATTAGAAAGATTGCAAGAATTCAATAAAATCAATTATAAATAAAATAATAAAAAATGGACTATGTACTACATAGTGTAATACATTGTATATAGAAACTGAGCAGTGTTAGTTATGATACTCATATTCTATTTCTCTATCGGACTTTAAAATTCATTTCACTGTGAACACCACAATAGGATTATATATGATAATGTAGGTATTAGTAACAGGAGTTGAAGGAGAAAAATATATATTACGATGATCTGTAAATTGTGTTATATGCTTCAGTAAAGAGAGGTAGATCGGGGCAATCTATTTGGAAATTTAAATTTTACAAGTAAAGATGAGATCATATTATGTCTTGGGATGTATGGAGATTTCATATTAAATACTATTGGCGTTCATTATAGGATACAAGTAAACATGCAGCATTTATAACACAGGATCCTTAGGCAACCCCTTTGAACCCCCTCAATTCGATCGCTATGCACTCTGTAGAAGGGAGACCAGATAACAGAATGAAAAAATAACAATTTTGCGTTAAAATAATTACCTCGTTGTATTTATACTAGAAATTGTTTTTGTGGGACATATTTAGGCGTAAATATTCATGCATTGCAAATTGGGTAAAATGTTTTGATTTAAAATTTATTTTGAAATTACAAGTGATGTCTGGCTTTAACATACTTTTTAATTACATAGGTATATTTGCATTAAATAAATTTAAGAATTTTAAATTTTTTCACTCCTCAGTAAACTAAGAATTACGAACTATGACGTACTACGCAGGCGGTTCCCCAATATGAAGAGGGGCTCGGATCTGTTTACGGCATGTAGTTAGGCGACCCTTGCAATCTTAATAGATGACGCCAGTGCCGAGGATCATGCGAGATGTTTTATATAATTTTATCAGTAAAAACTTATATCTAGTGACATTGTAGCATTGATAGCCTCATTTAGCTTGAATGAAGGAAGGTTTTGTAAACTAGCCTGCGCCAACACTTGTCTATACACAATTATTTTTCTAAGCAGCAGGTTATCCTCGATTCTATTTCACAGAAAAAGAATAGATAAAGAAAGAAGAATATATAAAATAATATTATTTAAGTTTAATATTTATGTCCGCCATCACTACAAGCCTTAGTGGTTTTTTGAAGAGAATTTATAACAAAATATTGTAGCAATCTTTTATATGTTAATGATAAATAATTAAGAAAAAATAAAGATAATAATCGCCAAAACTAAATAGATACCAAGCATGCTTTATTCGTATGTTCTAACCATGACATGCATTACTTACTATAATTGTGAAGCACTGACTCAATCGCTACAAAAGCTCTAGAAAGCTTCCGAAGCTGAATACGAAGACGTCGCCTATCAGCGTTGTAAACAAGGCACTGTCACGATTTTAATGACGCCTTATTGATATCGAGTCCCTGGACATGATTCTTATGAGTAATGTAGCGTGACGGTGGCATGCCGATGAGCAAACACGGAAATAAAACAGGCGGTTTATTTATATTTCGAATAATTTATAGCGAAAATTTTGTTTCCTGTGTTATAAGTATTCTTACATAAATCGCTTATTCTTGTTCGTTCAACTGGATATTGTTATCACATTTCCGTGACAGATTTTCGGGTACTAAAGTATGATCAAATACTGTCTAATGCTATGAAATGAAATATTTAGTTACGATTCATAAATATAATAATCCACTGACTTCCCACAGCGCATAAGTTCAAAAAACGATAAAGATAAACATCGGTCCGCCTAGAAGTCATTTGGCCTTTGTTCAGTAATACACATATTAGTGAGACCGTGGTATCACTCGAGCCTACCTATACAAGCCGAAACCAGGCTTTGCCACACTTTTAAATATGATAGTAACATTTTTCATTATTATGGTACCAACATAACAAGGTTCTTAAGCACAACAATAACTAATTATACCATTGATTAACCAAACGGGCACACGGGTACTATATGTGCGAACATAAATCCGAAGCGATTTGCATAGTTTGATACGCCGTTACGACCTCATACATAATGAATGTCTGTGAATGTTATTCCGAACACAAAAAACGTATTATGATCATATCTTAAGAACTAGATTTAATAATGCGTCTTAGCACTAAGGTAATAAGAATAAGACTATAATCTTTTCTGCCGATATTCGATAGCGATATTAATTTACAGTTTAGTGATGTAACGAATATTGAATTTTTAACATTCGCGAATGGAATGCGAATGCGAATATTTTATCTTCAATATTCGCGAATGCGAATGCGAATGCGAATGTTAAATTTCAAATAAAGCGCGCGACAGTGACAGTTGACAGTTTGACTAAAAGTACTTAGTTTTGACTAAAGTAACTTTGAGTGTAGTTAAAGAAAACTTATTTTGTTTCTTTTTTAAAGTTATAACAAATAGTATTAACAAGTATCTTTATTTGTTTTGTATTGAAATGTATATTTCATTAAAAGTAATATTTGGTTTGAGGTAAAAAGAAATTATAAACTTTATTAAATAATGGTTATAGTAATAAATAATCTACTAAATAAATTGCAAACCTTGCATAGTTTTATCAAAGCTGATTAATATTATACTTAATTTGATTAGATCTCTGTAGTTTTTCTAAAAGATACTTTAATTAAGAATTAGTTTTAACCATAAGGTATGGTAATATTAGAATTTACTTTGGTTAAATAAAATAAATATTAGTTGTGTTTGTAAAAAGTTTGAAAAAAAGTTGAGTATTCCTTATTTGGTTTAAAAGAGTTAAGTATTCCTTATTGGTTGTTTAAGTTCATATTTCATAAATTGTCATTATATTTAATTGTTCAAATATACTAAAATAATATAAAAATATAAAACTAAAGCCAAAGGTTATATATGTATATATAGATCGGATATTAGAAGTTAAATGTTGTAAAAGTAATTATTTGGTTTTAGTAAAAAGACATTGTAAACTTTATTTAATAATTATAGTAATAATCTACTAAAGAAGAGCAAACCTTACATCGTTGTAACAAGGCTGATTAGTATTATACTTAGATTTGATTAATTCTTTCTTTCGTTAATATTTTATTTTCGTTCTTCTTGGTAATATTTTAATATGCTAAAAATAAAAAGGTTAAGTTTTTCATATTATGGAACAGTCAATACACTATGATTAAATAAAATATATAAAGCTTCCTTATCATTGTGTTATTAATTCATATGCATCTATCTATATAATAATTTCCTTTAGTTTGATAAAAACATTCGCAAAATATTCGCATCGATTTTGCGAATGCGAATGCGAATGCGAATATCGAAAAATATGCGAATATTCGCGAATACGAATGCGAATGCGAATATTCGTTACATCACTATTACAGTTACCATCAAAAATAGTTGCTTATCAGCATTTTTATAGTGAGGAAACTTTATTTGCTAGGTTATTATTTAAACTTCATGCTCCTACAAAAAAGTTTAATGGTCAACTTACTGCCTAGTGGTATTCTCTACCAGTATTTCGTATACTTTAATTTAATAATAATAATAATAATAATAATAAGTTTATTTCGGTACAAGAGCTTACAATAACAACATAGTGACTGGAGTCCCTTTTAAGCAAAAATGCCTGTATCAGGAGACCCCACTCTTCCATTAGCGTAAAGTTAATTTAATACACGTACTTTAACATAATAATAAAAATAACAAATAAAATTCTTATAAAATACTATATGAAAGCTATTTGCATGCGCAGTTGAGGTGTGTGTGTGTGTGTGTGTGAGGGTGTGTGTGGGTGTGTGTGTATGTTGTGAGTGAGTGTGTGGCGTTGTAAATATTATTTTTTATATTTATATAAAAATTCCTCTACTTCCTCATAATCGAGTGGTTTCAACCAATTATCTAAAACATATTTACAGTCTTTATATTTCTTCGAGTAAATACTCAGTTTATAATTGACGTTATTGTAAATTCGAGCTGAAAGACAGCTGTACTGTGAAGAGGCAAACACTGTCCTCGTCCTGGGAACTGCAGCCACACAATCATGCCTCCTAACATCTTTCTTATTTCTTACATATGGTAATGCTCTATGTTTTTTTAAAATGATATGCTTTAGAAATAATTTTCTTACTGAGAGCAAGTCACTTTCCCGATAAAGACATACAGTGGGGTATCTGGAAGGTCTGAAATACATGGTCTTTATAATGGTGCGTTGTGAACGTTCAATATCAATAAACCTTGTCTTTGCAGCACCTCCCCAGATAGGAATGCAGTAAACTAAAATGGATTCCACCAAGGCTTTATAAATCTTATTTAAAAGGTTTTTAGGTTGATCTCCATCCAACAGTGCTTTATTTATACGTGGTACTACATGCCTCAGTGAGCGGAAAAACCAATTCAACTTTCGAACCCGCTCTGTAAGTTGCTCAATTTGGGAATACCAGGATAGTCTCTGATCTAGAACAACACCTAGATATTTGTAATGACTCACTTTATCAATGAGTGGACAGTTGCAGTTAGCATCACAAGAGATATCACATTTATGAATTTTAATACTGTAACTATCCTTCGGTTGGTTGTTGCTATAGATACTGAAACACATGTACTTAGTTTTGTTTGTGTTCAATGATAGCAGGTTGCGGTTTAACCAAGCAGATATCCGCATCATTCCAATTTCAGCACTATTTTTAACATCGTCCCAGGAGGTACCAGTAAAGACAACAGCGGTGTCATCAGCATAGGAGAAAATTTTGGCATTATCAATTTTCAAGTTGCACAAATCATTGATATAAACCAGGAACAAGGTAGGCCCCAAAACGCTCCCTTGTGGTACACCGTATACCACATCTTCATCTCCACTACAACAATGGTCCAACTTGACTCTCTGTTTTCTGCCGTAAAGATAGTTTTTGAAAATTTCTAATGATGTATCTCTTATTCCTATGTTTTTCAGTTTTTCTACCAGGATAGAAATGGAGACGGTGTCAAAAGCTTAATAAATAATATAAATCTAGTTTATTTGTCCTTGACTACTTGCTAATAAGAATCGGATGACATTTTGCAAGCTTTTAGCATTTACATGTTGTAAATATCAATAGAAACGGGCATAACCAGACACTTTCAATGTCACTTTAAAAAGGTAATAATATTCAAAATTACAACATTATTAATTATTAAATATATAGATTGTGTTGTGAATACATTTCTATTGTGAAGCAAAATATCTCTGTCATTCGACATTATAAATGTTCTTTTAAATTTATTTATTTTTCCACAAGTCCTTTCGCAAGTCGTCGTACGCTTGCCAAGATGCGGCAATAATATCTTTCTTTTATATAGGTATTACTTGAAGCTTGTAATTTTATATCCGAATGACTACAGGAACATAAGGGTATGTTTATCTCAAACGTATCCGTGAACAATCTAGAAACGGAATTATATCTCAACTGAGCAATGTTTCCGCTTGAGCAGAAATCGCATTGCGGTAATCCGACAACAGTTATGTTATTAAGATTGTTCTCTTAAACACAACATTACGTTTTCTTAAGGCCAATGCTAGATCCAATCATGAATCATATAAGTGTGCCCAGTACTTTGTGCTCGACACCCCATGTTCAATTACGTGCAAGTTCAGGATAGGTTGAACAACTGTAAAAGTTTTCTAAAGTACATTTAGGTCGAGCGTCTGATCATTGATTCGAAGCTGAAACCGAATAAACCGAACCGTGTCCTGCTTGCCCGAGTAGCTGTCTGAAAAAGGATTTAATAACAGCTGCAGACAACGCTGTCACTGTAGCTAGCTTTTGGGCTTCTACGGTTTGATTTTGTTTGCCATCGATTCGCAAGAAGTGTGCCCGGGGCTAATGGGCGTGAAAACGTGAACTATTTGACACCGTAATTTTTCGTCGCTTAGGTATACGATACCGTATTTATTTCTACTAGTTTTCAGGAGATATATCGGTATAAATTCTCAAATGTTAAAATTGATCTATTTTTATTTAGACATTTTTAGACGCTTTTAGTTGAGGACGAAAATATTTACTGAATCGTCTTCACTCAATCTGAGCATTTTACGAGTTAAGTATGTAGTCATAATTTTCCGTCAATGCACACACCACACAGATGTTACGTATCTTATACTCGGTAATTTCACTATCTACAGTACCCTCATCCCGAAACATGAAGTGCAAAACACTCCTATTTCACGGGACGATATCTGGCACTGCGGAGGTGCCTACCTAGACGACTCAGTATCGAGTCTACCACCTAGAAACGTTGTGTAAGCGAGGATTTGTATCTTTTCTCTTTTTCATATTAGTATTATGTATGTTTTCCTACTTGTATTAGTACGTAACGCAATTTTGACATTAATTTGAGACCATAAAACACAAACGTTAATGTTAAAACACAATCGATTAAAGTAAACACAATGTGCGATTCCACTAATGACTAATGTTATTATTTTATTTAACTAATTGTACAGCATCCAATTAAAACGAAATATTGTTGTTTTGTACTAAACAGGTTTACACGTGTACGTGTATGAATAATAATGTATTATACTTATCGTTCGATAACATAAATTCATACGCGGATGCAGCATCAAATTTGAGGTAAAACTCACAAAACACAAATATAAATTTATTTTAAATTGCTTTGTTTTAAACCGCAATCTCGTAGTAATGATGATGACATTTTATGCGCAATGACGTAAAGTGCGGTTAGTTTCTGAGGAAAAATTTTTTGTGAACAATTTGTCGACATTTAACCTAAGTTCTACTTGTTTTTTTGAGGTTCAGCTAAGGTTACCGGAATACACAGTTGGCACGAAAAAAATTAAAAAAAACTTACCTTTATCGCCGTGCAGCGTTTTGACAGAGGGGGCCATGCCGAAGGGTGCCTTAGGGATAATAGCGGCGCCCTTATTCTTTTCGAACAGCGCCTTTCGCTCCCTCAGGGACATTTCGGCGGGATCCTTATTACGCGGGCTACCTGCCTCGAACAAGGCCGCCTTCGATAGCACCGAACTCCTGTCCACATTCCCATTGAGCTTGGGCACCAGTTTCCTCACAACAGGCGATCCCTTCTCGGCCGGTTTCGGCTCGGCCGGCTCCTGCTTTGTTTATACAATCGTTTGCGTCATTCCCGTTCTCCTGCGGTTGGATGACGTTGTTCTCTTTGTCTTTGTCGGTGTCATCGTCGTGCACTTTGGTGGGCGGCGTCGGCGCTCTGTACTTCTTGAGTGAGGTTTTTTCGTGACGGTCGCGGTGGGCGGCGCGCCGGCTACCATAGTCGCCATGGCGGGGGCTGTAGCGGCACTGGGGGTTGTCGATGCGCACTTCGGCTCCTGTCGGACGGGATCGGCGGTTTCCGTCGCGGTAAAGTCGTATACGAGCCGCGATTTGCTGGCGGAGACTCGCCGGTAGCCGTCGCCCTCCTACGATTGGACAATGGTGGCGACGGGCGCGGGTGAGCACGTGCGTGCATATCGACGATGTTTGACGTTTGTTAGTGGGCAAGTCCCGTCGAAGTGGGTTAATGTTGGGGTACGCGGCGAAGTTGCATCATTGTTTATTGCGCAAGACTGAGACTAAAGTTGATGTTTGCGTGGTAAAAATCGGAGAATGCGTTGTGTACGTCCGTTAACGGGGAATGCGCGTGAGGCACGACCGGCGTCGTCCAAACAACTGGCGGGATAACCGCACGCGCACGTACGGGAAACAAGCCCGCGCGCATAATTACAATTCGAGACGCAACGTGTGTCGTCACAATGTTTGCAACAACGTCCACGCTAATTACAATGATCGCCAGATAGTGACAGTGACGAATGCGTGCGCGCGATTCGCACGCGTGAGCCATTTAGAGAGTACTATTGTTAGAAGCAAGAATGGGGAAAAAAAACGCTCCATAATAAAGACCAGGATTGAAAATGAAAGTGGTCTCTCTATTAGGACAAATAAACAAAAGAGACGGCTAACAAAATAATAAAGCCAGAAGTTGATAAACTTGTATGTAACCGAATGTTTTAGTTACATATTAGGGAGTATCAAATACTGAAAGCATAACTTGTGAATATTTCAAATATATTGTTAGCTTTATTCTTATGCGTATTATGCTTTAATTCTTATGCGTATTATGCTTTAATTCTTATGCGTATTATGCTTTAATTCTTATGCGTATTATGTGTATTTATTATGAAACAAATAAATATATGATATTATTACTGTGTACCTTTATATATTTTTAAATTAATATGCAATGCATAACCGCACTAATATTAGGTTTATTGTTAAAGTTTCAAAAACTTGTCCAAACCAATGTCGTCAGAAATTCGATTACATTTGAATTGATTTTCAAAGCACTCATAATTAGAACTTGTTAAACTATGAAACTTTTGTTATTTACGGTTGTGAAACTGTTTTGCGATCGTGAAATCATTATAAGAAACGATAATTTAACAAAAAAATATCTATCATATATCTCAAGATAGACCAATATAAGAATATGTTACTTTTTCAACATTATTTTATAAAATAATTAGGTTAGGCCAAAGATTATAATAATAATACGTAATGTTTATAAACTATAATAATTGAATTGAATTACCCCTATTAACCAATTCTATCTACTTAAAACTGTTGGAGCCACGAAATTGTGATAGACAAGACGGCGAGGGCAATAACGACACGATGTCATTGACATCTCCCTTAACATTTTGATTTTTGAGTTGACGACCCATGTGGTGTAATGGCTAAGAATCGAATTATTACACCAAGGATTCCGGGTTCTATCACCCGGCAATATGTCTATGTTTTATGTGGTACATACATAATTTATTTAAAAAGTATCTTTAGGCAATTAACTATTCTGTTTCGTACAATAGGTGTCGCAAGATGCAACTGTTGGCGAAGTGTGCATAATGAAGTTTAAAAAAAACTGAAGTTGTAGTCTTATTTTGGCACTACTTTCTCAACTGGTCAAAACATTCAGTCAAGATTTCAATGTTCAACAATGAATTTGCTTATATTTTTATTTTTTTTGTTTAATTTATTCATATTAATAACTATTTAGGAACTATTTTGCGGGTCTGCGCAAAAGTTTAAACATATTTCGCATATATCTAGTATATGTAGGTACTATATAATAATACTACGATGTATTAAAAAAATAAAATGTTGGCTTTGATTTCAAGGCCAACATGTAAATACCCAATACGCCATCCATCGAAGTTTGAATTTCATATTGAGTGAACCGTAAGCTAAAATTCTACGCTACATGAGGGATAGTCAGTAAAATAAAAAAATCAAAACAAAAAATAATTGAATCAATAAAGAGGCGAATATCTGTGCGATGGACACATGGTACAAGGATAAAAATTATGTATACTAATATATTTTTTCTAGTAATTTTACTAGCAATAGTGCCCTCTTCCCGAAACACTGAAGTACATCACTCGTATTTCACTAAATAGGTATCCAGTATAGACAACTCATTGTTAGTACCGAGTGCACTACCAAAAATTCTTGGATTTGCACTTAAAGCCATCTCTGAACTCAACATTTGTCAGGCGATGTTATAAAGGCATTAGCGTCAAATATCCGCAAAAGAAATTAGACCTGTTTTCTATTGGAAGTATAACGTTTATATCCTAATATTCATAACACTTAACGAGTTTCTCGAGTCTTTGTATTCAGTGCAATTGAGAACAATTAAATACTTATAAAAGTTGAGTAGGTACTTAAATCGTTTAATGTTAAAAGTTACCAATAAAGCAGACAACCAACCAGGTGTATAGTGTCAGCTGTCGCCTCAAATACGCCAGTAATTACGAAAATTGAAGTGCGGTTGCTAACTTGATATGATGTCCTTTCAAGTAACAGTTGGTGAAATTAATATATTTAAAAAAGTACTCTATCTTTTGTTGGTGTCTGTACTTTTAGTTCGCTGCATGTTGCATACGTGTCATTTAAATGAAATTGATAGATTCATTGCATTATGAATTTGTGTGAAGCGCGTTAATTATAGTCTATATAGGGATACATCAATTACGTTTATTGTTAACATGTTGTTATAAGGTTTACATTAAAATAAATATTATACAAATAAAAATATTCCATCAAATAAATTATGTAGTTTAGAAACTTTAAAAAAATGGCATTGACAGACAATGAGACCGACAACACAGATCTTATATGGATTCCGTTGTTTTAACCCCCGACGCAAAAAGAGGGGTGTTATAAGTTTGACGTGTCTGTCTGTCTGTCTGTGGCATCATAACTCCCGAACGCATGCAGTGATTTCAATTTAGTTTTTTTTGTATTTAAGGTGACTTATGTGCGAGTGTTCTTAAACATATTTGATGAAAATCGGTTAAGCCGTTTAAAAGTTGTGCGGAGTGAAAGTGGGGAGAGTAACCGAATGACTGCAAATATGTATACTTAACCTACCTATAAAAAGTATGAAATTAAAATTAAATTAAAAATTTAAAAAACTCCCGGCACAAGAACTTAAGTAATTTTCCTTTAAAAAGTAAAAAATAATAAAAGAAACTTAATGCTAAAGTACCTAAGAATCTATGAATAATTCTAAAAAAAAACGTCGCGTTGGTGACCGCTCCTAATATTTTCTTTCTTATCTACGATATTTTTCATATCAAGTTCAGTCCCCCAACGCGAACGTTTATTTTTTAGAATTATTAATAGATTCTTAGGTACTTTAAATTTTAATTAATTTTTATTATTCTTTCAGGTACATACAGAAACTTGGTGGTACACTAGATACTGAGTCGTCTAAGTAGGTCGGCCGGGGTTAAACAGTGATACTGGGTACTGTGACACATAATCGAAAGTTTAAAACGACACAAGGGTGCCCTTTTCTGGAGCTGGTACCTACCTCCAGCAGTGGACTGATATAGGTTAAAAAGACAGGGAGAGTACCCATTATGGGAGCCAGTGGTCACTAGGTTAGGATGTCTGCTTGAAAGCTGATTAAAATTATGTTAAAAACTAACTAACGAGACAAATAATCCAGATTGAGATATCAACATAGACTGCCTTATACATGACATAAGTTTTACCTCGCCTCAACAGCGCCTCGGGCCATCGAGCTTATAGTTTGTTGAACTGTGTTTTTTCGCAATTACCGGTTCAAACGTATCACTATCCAGAGTTTTTATCCGGCCCATTGGTGGAAGATTGATCGATAGTGGGTGCGACGAACTCTCGCGTAACAATGTTATGCACGCTTTTATTGAGATGGGAATGCACATACCGTTTGGAGTTAGTTCTATACGTAATTTTATTGTTATTAACATAGTAGCAGTTCACTGCTGGACAATCTTCAGTCAGGTCTTCCCCATTTGGCGACAGATCTCCAGTTGTCTATCCTCATACGGCCCCGCAAGATGTGGGTAATGTATATTTGAATTTTGAAAACATGTGATGTATACTATATACATAGTTTTTCTTGCTTTCTTTCTTTCATCGGGCTGGTGGATATACGCTAGTACTATCCTGCCAGCTTTTGACTATAAAGTGAACTTATAAACGCTTCTCAGTTTAGTCGATCAGTGACAGTGCATGGTCTATCAGTGACAGTGCATGGCATAAACTGATCAGTTTTAAAAATTAAGTTTAAAATTAAATTAAATGATTCCCTCTTTACGTTATTATCATTGTTTCAAAAAAGGTCTTCTTCTTAATCTTTTGGATTTTATTTTAGTAATTTTAATGTTTTATAATATCTTGTTTCTTTTTTGGTTTATTTTGTTGTGCATAAGTGTTCATTGTAAACTCAAATTAAATGGATTTTGACTTTGAGAAGATGCATGAAATTGTGCAATTGGTCAAAATGGGCAGGTGACCTACGAAAGGTCGCGGGCAGCCGTTGGATGCAAATACCCTCCAACCGGAAACTGGGATTCTTTGGGCCTTTGTTTAGCAGTGGACGTGATATGACTGTACTGACTGATTATGATGATCAACATATATTTTCAGTCAACACTGCTCTTCGCCCGTCACCCATGACGACAAATTTTAGGTCTTTTATACCCGGTAATTTTACTAGCTACAATGCCCTCATCCCGAAACACAGAAGTGCAAGATACTCCTATTTCACGGGACGATAATTTATCTGGCAATGCGATGGTACCTACCTAGACGAATCAGTACCGAGTCTACCACCTTCTGAATTTAATACAGTTCGGCATAAACCGCCGCATTTTAATTTGTTTAGCTTTATAAAAGTTTTCATCAGCTTCTTCAATGATGACATCTTACACTATTCCGATATTATATTAGCCTTTAGTTCCGTGATTACGCCTTCCAAATTATTACCAGGAATAAAGTCAGACAAATTCTGCCATACATCATAGACATCTTGTTTTATTGACATCACCGGTTTTAAGACCTAATTTTAACCGACTTCAAAATAGGACGTTACTCAATTCGACCGTATATATGTTTTTCTTGTATTCTACGTAGCTGTTATTTGTTATTTTTATATCTAACAGTCACATTTTTTTTTCTGTAGTGAACGAAATCCTGGCGGTTAACCCTTTGACCGCCAATGACGCCTCAAGGCGCCAGACTCTATTGTCTGGCGCCTTAAGGCGTCTGTTTTCTATTGTGTCTGGAATCCCGGCGTTCAATGGGTTAAAAGATTCTATTATAACATGTGCTACTGGTTAACATTCTAGAGCAATGGTGTAGAAACGGTGACGCAACAAAATGGCTCCAACTTACCGCAGTCGAGCGCATCCGTGACGACAGCAAAAAGGCGATAAATCGTTTCTGTACTTTTTATCTCGAATAACTTGACACAATATCGATTGTTAAATAACGGTTATATCTATATAACATTGAGTACAAGTTTGGTCTTACAAATAAATATCCACCGATATTCTAACAGCGCCATCTAGCATTTAGAAATAAAAGTAGCCAAGTCATTATCGCATTAACTATTTGAGAGACAAAAATCCGTCGAAATCATTCATCTGTTACAGAAATTAGTCGGAACCAACAATCAGACAAACAAAAAATTATAATAAATATTTTATATCGTAGATATTAGATATTTTAATAAATTACCCATATTATATACACAGGCGCTTTAATATTATTTATTTGTACCAATGTATTTTCGATTTTTCGAAAATATATGTACGTTATCCGACGCTCTTACGGTGAAGTAAAAAAAAACCTTCATGCACGCCTGCGAAAAGATTTGAAGGTTGTGTGTGAAGTCGTCCAATCCGCACTGGGCCCGCGTGGACGACTAAGGCCTAATCACCCAATACGGGTAGGCTCGTGCCCCTCGGTGGGGGACGTTTATCAGCTGATGATGATGATTGATGTATCTTGTGAATTAGGTTTTCGAACGCTTTTAAACAACAAAACAGAGCTCGCCTTGTGCAATGAAACCGAAAAGAATAATCTATTATTTGTGACGGTTCAATGTTAAAGATTGATACCTTTCAATGGCGGTCTAAGGAAGCCACAATGGAAAATCGATTGTTTGTGATGCTTTAAGATGTCTATAGCGGTCGAAGGGTTAAGCCTAAACGGCTATCATAACATCACAGCCCAAGTCATCGGCCACCTGATGACATTTTAAATGCCACAGTTTCAAATTGCACCCGGAACAACTACCTGCGCGACACTAATGCACAGAAATAGACGCCAATGTTGCATTGCCGAAGTCTTTCGCAGTTCTATTTGTGACCGTTATTGCCACATCGCAATCAGAGCATCCGTATGAAACGGGCACTCGAAAAATATATATGTTAAGTAAGAACGTCAATGGCTCAATGGTGTGGACTGTTACCATCCTACCGGGAGGGCTGAGGTTTAAATCCCGACACGCACTAATATGTTTCCAATATTCGAAATTATATGAACGTTATCCGACGCTCTTACGGTGATGGAAATCGTAAGGAAACCTACGCACGCCTGCGAAGAGATTCGAACGTTGAGCGTGAAGTCGTCCAACCCGATCTGGGCCCGCGTGGACGACTAAGGCCTAATCACCCTATAACGGTAGGCTCTTGCCCCTCGGTGGGGACGTTTAATGAGCTGATGATGATGTATGTAAATTTGGCTGACGGAGGCTTACGCATTTATCAATAAATACAATCACACAGCGAGCCTAGCCCCTGAATTAATAACTAGTTCAAACTAAGGAAATTTACCCCTTTTTAGTAACATGACATGTTTTGTCAGTTGTTACTGTAAAAACACTGTACTGTTCGTACAAGAACTAACGCTGGCAAACTTTCACTCCTGTATCGGCTAGTAGAATCCTATAACAGGAACTTCAGTTTTAGGCCGTGAGTTGATACATCAGTCACTATGTCAGTCAGTCAGAGCGGCAGAATACAAGCCAACTTTTTGCTTAAAAGAAAGCTTCGGCCACAATTTGCTGTATGGTCGTGTTTTACTGAATAATTATTTATTATTAATAATATAACATATTTTGATAATAATAATATACTGAACGCTTCCCCACAAAACTTTATACCTGAACGTTATTACGTGAGCAGGCATTTCATTTTACGCTCTTCAAAACTCTTTGTGATTTAATACAATACAAAATTTAAAATAAAGGGCTCATAAAAAGCATTTTTTTCGGCGAACGAAAACAAAGGGGACACTCGAGAGCGTATGACGACGTTATTTAAATTGACTTAGGGTTGCCACCCGAATAAAATATGAAATAACTATTGTAGTCCGTAGGGAATTTATCATGAAATTATTTAATAAACTCACGTAAGAACTAACAACCCCTTAAAATAAATAAATATCCACAGACATTCACACAGCTTTTTCTTGAGTGCTTCTTTCTCAACAGGCCAAACCACTGAAGCGCTTTTTTTTTCAAAGCATCAAAACTCATATTTTTAATCATTTAGTATTTTAATCGTTTTTTATTATATTTTGTATATTTTTTGACGTTCATAAGTGCTTTTTGTAAGCCTAATTGAAATAAATGTTTTGACTTTGACAGCGCTATCTAGCCTCAAACTAAGCCGAAGCTGTAATATGGATACTAAACAACGGATAAACAAACTTACTAGTTCTTTTTTGTAAATACAATATATTATTACTTAAGTAAAAACACCAGACTAATACAAACAGACATTGTTCATGCACACAAATGTTTGTGTTACCCGGGATCGAACCGGGAACCCTTGGTGAAGAAGCCGACATCTCAACCGTTACACCAATTGGGTCGTCAGTAATATAATAATATAACGTGGTCCAGCCGCATAATGTCAAAAAAACGTTTAGTTAAACGTTAAGGGTAGTTTTGACGACCTATTTAAGTAGAGTGATGGGTAAGAAGCCAGCCAGAATATTTATTAGCCAGTTAACTAAGAGGGACAGGTATGACATTTGAGTGCACAAACATGTCATTTGGATTGGACTGTGTATTTTATATATATTATGTAAATGAATGACACTGGATATATTCTATGTATACTATGGACAACATACACAATATATGAGTATGTTCATCCGTTATAAAACACATAACACAAATTTTAGGTAATTTGGGGCTAGATGGCGCTATATAAACGTCATCATCATCAGCTCATTAAACGTCCCACCAAGGGGCACGAGCCTACCCATATAGGGTGATTAGGCCTTAGTCGTCCACGCGGGCCCAGTGCGATTGGACGACTTCACACACAACCTTCGAATCTCTTCGCAGGCGTGCATGAAGGTTTCACGATGTTTTCCTTCACCGTAAGAGCGTCGGATAACGTACATATATTTTCGAAAATTCGAAAATACATTGGTACGTGTCGGGATTTGAACCTCAGCCCTCCTGTAGGAAGGCGACAGTCCACACTACTGAGCCACCGACGCTATATAAACGTGCATATTTATATTTTTTGTTGACTAGGTATCATAGTTACACATCTCTACTAGTCGCCCTAAAATACTTGATCAATTAGAAAAAAAAGTCTGATTCGAAAAAGTGACAACCATACACAAGCCAGGGAATGCGCCCGCGCCGATTTACGCGCGTCCTTGGAGACGGGATTTCGTTGCGAGTCCACGACCCCCAAACGCAACACTAAACGCCGTTAAACATCAAAATAACTCGTAAAATCCGACTACACGGGGAAGTTTATGAGAAACATAAAAACAATGGAGGTTACGCCATTCGGAGGTGCGGGCAATAATTTATCGACGATCGCCACATAGATAAATCCAGAAAACTTTCAAGTCATCGGAGACATTAAATAATATTATGAAACAATCGATTTGAACAAATCAACTTTTGTAACTATTTGAGTTTTATGTAGGTATAGGCGTAATCAATACATTTCATTTAGCTAAGTACGGTAAATTATTTATTTATTTATTTAGAAAGGTACGCTAACAGTGTATATACATATTTACATTATCATGTACAGGTTGTATTAGATCCAATGTACATATAAAAGCATACACAGCATTATCGATAAAAATAAAGGGTTCAATTACTAAGTTTAACCCTTTGACCTCCGCTGATGGATATATTCAACAGAAACGATTGATTTACTATTGTCTCTAGCATCTGGTTGTTAAAGGTTAACATCTATACTTATATATAAAGCTGAAGAGTTTGTTTGTTTGTTTGAACGCGCTAATCTCAGGAACTACTGGTTAGATTTGAAAGTTCTTTCAGTGTACGATAGCTTATATATCGGGAAGGCTAATATATCATGCGCTACGAACAATAGAAGCGGAGCAGCAATGAAGAATGTTTCAAAATCGGGGGTATTTTTTCATAATTGGAGCTTGCGTTGTGAACGCTGAGTAAACGGTTAAAGTTTCACAAAAGTCATGTATGAGAGTATTGTTCTCCTACAAAAAAGTCCGCGACAGCATATGTCTATCTTTTAAGGTTAGCTTCCTATATACAAACATTTATGTGCATGAACATGTCTGTTTGTATTGGTCTGGGTATTTGCTATGTATTATATGTATTTACGAAAAAAAAATGTTTGTCCGTTTTTTAGTACCCATATTACAGGCTCTGATTTGATCTGGTTAAGGTGGCGGGTAGCAGATGGATGTCAACTGATAGGGATCGGCCCGCGTGGAAATCATTAGTGGAGGCCTTCGTTCAGCAGTGGGCATAAATAGGCTGTAATGATGATGATGATGATTACAGGCTTAGTTTGGAACTAGATGGCGCTGCAAATATTTTGTTCCCCTTCTCTGGTGCGGGTTCAGTTAGATGAAGCCGTAAAAGCCATCAATGGCTAAAGAAAAGTAAATCACAATGTTTTTTTATATAACTTACAATTAATGATGCGATAATACTAATCAGAACTATAGACGATACATGTTAACGGGAATAGCTGTCAGTAATCCTTCAGTTTATGTATGCGGCGCACGCGCACGCTAAACGAACACGTAAAGCCGTGCTTCTAATCTTTGATTAGGAACAGGGACACTATTACGAGTTATAATATATATAAAATAAATATATAATATAAATATAAATAAATTATAGTAATTTATTAGACTTTAGGTATGTAAAATGTACCTCAGTAACTACGTTAAACATGAAATTTCAGTCGAATCTTCCCTGCTAAAAGGGAAACCTAAATTGAATACTAGGAAAATTAGCTCTCATATACCTACGATTTTGTGTTTTTACCAATTTAAGTTTATTTTCTTATTGTTTTAATATATTGACTTGTGAAATCTGGAATTCTGCCGCCTAGTACGACACAGCATTGTCCGCTTGACTAGAAAATTCATTATTAAATCATTTAGCATCATGCGACTCCACGACACTATTTGCATACAAACAAACGTCTGTCGTACATGGACGACGCCACAAGTACCATGTGCGTACGCGCACGCAAATTTGACAAGCCAGGGTTAGTGTT
Source organism: Leucinodes orbonalis (assembly GCA_019425675.1). NCBI lineage: Eukaryota > Metazoa > Arthropoda > Insecta > Lepidoptera > Crambidae > Leucinodes > Leucinodes orbonalis. The sequence continues at coordinate 2,815 of PQWD01008399.1, read as the reverse complement.
TACGACCTACTAAATTTTATTACAGGTGACATAATTATTCATGATACTCATTTCAATATCGAATGGTGATTTCGGAGTACCCATTGCACCTGCTTATTTTAACTGCAGTAATTTATTCTTGTGGTACATTAAGATAAATTATTATAAAATATTATGTTCTGTAACTTTTTAATTCTATACATTATGATGCAGAATGCCATTACTATAAAGCAGATCCAAATATAGTTCCACGTGTTGAATTCAAGTTTAGCCTAAGAACTAAAAGGTAGATATAAATAATAATTTATTAGTAAAACTAGCTTTTGCCCGCGGCTTCGCCCGCGTTAAGTTCGGTATAACAAATGTTTTCGTTACCAGAAAAGTGGAACCATCCACTTTCCTGGTAACGAAAAATATATATATGTATATATATATATACATATATCACTATACTTAGGAATCCCCTCCCCTAACTCTAAAGGTTTACATTTTTGTAACATATATATATAAAATACTGAAAGAAGTCCGGTAGAATATCCCCCTTCCCCTCTCTTTTAAGGCTTTTTGTGGCCGATTTCGAAAAAGAAAAATGAAAGATTTATTGTTTGTGACTTACAGCCCTCATACCAATTTTTAGCTTTCTACCTTAAAAACTGCCGAAAATCGGATATGATACTTCCTCCCCTATTTGAAGGGTTTGGAATTGGATTTTAAGAAAAAAAATATATGCCATATTTTTTCGTTTCTGACAAATAGTCCGCATACCAAATTTCAGCGTCGTACTACAAAAATTGCGGAATGTTCCATACAAACTTCCAACCCCATTTTAGGGAGTGGGGGGTGAAAACGGGAATAAAAGTAGCCTAAAACCTATTCTAGGTTACCTACTATCACCATACCAAGATTCAACAAAATCCGTTCAGCCGTTTAGGCGTGAAAGCGTAACAAACAGACAGACAGAGATACTTTCACATTTATAATATTAGTATGGATTTTTTAGTTTCCGACAAATAGTCCGCATACCAAATTTAAGCGTCGTACTACAAAAATTGCGGAATGTTCCATACAAACTTCCAACCCCGTTTTAGGGAAGTGGGGGGGTGATAACGGGACAAAAAGTAGCCTAAAACCTTCTGGGTTATCTTCTATCAACATCATCATCATCATCATTATAGCCCAATTATGTCCACTGCTGAACGAAGGCCTCCCTAATGATTTCCACGTGGACCGATCCCTTGCAGTTGACATCCATCTGCTACCCGCCACCTTAACCAGATCATCCGTCCATCTGGTTGGGGTCGGCCTACGCTTCGCTTTCCGTTACGTGGACGCCACTCGAGAACCTTTCCGCCCATCGGCCATCGGTTCTACGCACTATGTGCCCTGCCCACTGCCACTTCAACTTGCTAATCCTCTGGGCTATCCTCTATCAACATGCCAAGTTTCAATAAAATCCGTTCAGCCGTTTAGGAGTGAAAGCGTAACAAACAGACAGACAGACAGACAGAGATACTTTCACATTTATAATATAGTATGGATTGCATTTTTAGTCCAATAATTTTCGTTATTTTGAGACAAAGGTTTATACTATTGGATATTACTTACTTCGTTACCATTGTAGGAGAAAAAAAAATAAAAAATTTAGATCAATATGGCCATGACTGGCATATTTATACATTTTAAATGATTTTATTAATGTTTTTTTATAATAAAGATATGCCACTGCGGAGCCTAAATATGACATTTCCTACATACGCACCGCGAACAAGGTTTAATTTTACTCAGTCTTAACTGTATATAACATGATGCAACTTCGTCGTAAAACATGCGTAGAAAAAGCGAAATTTTGTTGCACCCACCTTTGAACCAATCATAGGATAACGAGGGATACTTATGACTAAACAGGGAATTAAAGGATATACAATAAAATAAATAAGAAAAAACAAGTAAATTTTAGAGTTCATAAAAGTTAAAATATATGAAAAACTTACCTTGTAATTTTAAATAGTTACTATTTTTTCAAATGAGTAATGATATATTTAGTATTTTCAAATGTCTTCACATGATATAATTTATAATTCACTGTTTTCATATGTCATACAATTAAATTTTGAACATAAAATATCTCTGAAAGAAAACGAAATGACCATTGAAATCTTACATTCTAGGTACTTACCAGTTCAGCTACAATTTCACTTTTCAAACGTTGACATTCGTTCATCGCCGGTTTGGTGACGGGCGGTGGTTGTTGCTTTTGAAGTCTGTAACAAGTAATGCTTTATTTCTTGTTTTGACTACCTATTTGGTGTAATGGTGGAGCATTGGCTACTACACCAAGGGTTCCGTCTTCGATCCCCGGGCAGTACAACATTTGTATACATGAACATTTCATTCATGTTTGTATTGGTTGGGGTGTATAATATGCATTTACTAAAAATATATAAGTATGTTTATCTGTTGTTTAGAAATCATATGCTTAGATTGGGGCTAGCTAGATGTGCTGTGCGTATTTCAGTGGATATAATGTGGAATAAATATTTAATTTATTTTAAATTTATTGACATAGATAAATATTATTTGAATTTACCATTGGTTTGAATGTTGATGTTTTAACAAGAACCCAGAAATGAATATATATATTTTCTTAATTTATGTGACTTATTATGAATAGAAAATATTATGACAATTACCTGTTTAGATTTTGTTGCACTCTTTTGTAATACTTGATTTTATATCTTTTATAGAATGTATCGACACATCAAGTGTGGACGAGTCCAAGGCCTTGATTGGGTCTCTGGTTTTAGTATTTTTTTTGTTGACTCTGCATTGTAAAAAT
>PQWD01008398.1:0-14962 GCA_019425675.1 Leucinodes orbonalis | reverse complement strand
GGCATTTCGTATTTCCGAAGGAGTATTATATAAGTATTATATTCTGAACCTATTTTTATATACTAGGTTATCCCTCTGCCATTTAAGGTGTAAGCGAACGATAAAAAGTATTCATTGGTTATTTATTTGAAATATTTTTTCTTTCTTCATAATAACAAAGTTTTACAGATTAATCATAGGCTTTGCTAGGTAAATGTGTAAGCATATTTATCCGTACCATTATTTCCAATTTAAGTCTCTTAGACATACGCATGCAAGTGGCAACATTAACATAAAGTCAACTGCACAATGAACGTGGGCGCGAAAGGCCGTTTCATCACTTACACGGCTCGAGTTGATTAAATTAACAAAACGTTAATTCAGATTTATAGACACATAATTAACATGTAACGCACAACACAACGTTAAAATGTAAATCGCTATAAATAAGATTGTAATCGTGGTATAGTGTAAACTAATGAGTTTTGCGGCCTTTTTAAACAATAGTTTTATTACGTTATACAAGGTCAGCCCTGTCAACTCTAATATAGTGTTGTTTTTTGTAAAAAATTTGGCCCATTTTGATACAATGAGATAGCGTTTTAAAGCACGCACTGATGGTCGTTAATGTACGACATTATTTTACATTATTTTATTTGTGAATATTAGGTTTTAATCTAACCAATTATAATTTACGGTCTGAAAAATTAACTTAACGACTAAGAACTTTTGATTAAATGTAGAAATTAAAGCCCACCATGCTTAGTAGTTGTTTAACTCTATAAGACAAATAATTTGATGAAGTAGTACATATTTTCGGAAATATTATAAAGCCAGATACAATAAAGATTTGTACGAAGTTACTATACATAGGAGTATATATTATTATTCAGTTATCGAAAGACGCAAGAATACTTCAGTTCGCCACAAATATATGTCATCCGGTATTACAGTAAGCAATGGGCTCTCAGCGGGATTTATTTTACATTGTTTGGTGGGATTGAAGTGTGTCCAATTTCGGCAGTTGGTATTGTAAACGGCTTGTTTAACTTTGCTTTCGAGGTACACAGCGAATTCGTCTCGAGATGTGATATTTCATTGCATGTTGCAATTTTGCCAATATTTTTTTAACAGGATAGTTCACATAGCTATAAAGATCCAATTGACGCCCATAGGATCATGGCATAAACTTTTAGGCTGAGAACATCTGCGTTTTCCATTTGGCTGGTGGAGCTGTGAAAGCATCTGGGGCCAGCGAAAGGTCCATACTATCATTAAAAGTTGTATTTGGTATTGTGCTGTTTTTTAAATAGCAGAGCTCTTCGTCTTTGGACAGGACAAACTTTACATCAACAGAGTCAAAAGTATGGATGGGGTTTAATGTCAACAAAAAGTAAGCTTAACGCTGCTAATAAAAAAAGTATCGAAAAAAACTGCGCTGTTCCAATATGGAACTAACTTGTAACTTGACGTCCTCGAGACGAACGTGTCAGCTCGTCATCCGATCGTGTCAGACAATGCGTCGTTAGAAGCGAGACGTCTAGCCTAAGTCGGTCCGCCTTTTAAATAATGCATCATCGTCGATGTAAACACCAAAGAGCGCTTGGCCTCGCGAACAACATGGGCCCACTAATTCGATTACTAACACCGGCCGCCGGCTATTTCGGCTACGATTAAAACCATAAGAAAATTATTATAGCTGTTGTATTGTTAAACAAAAATTTGGGAATGGCCCCATTAAGTTTTTGCTGCTATTTATTTGCTTGCTATAAACCAGTTTTTTTACTTAGGTATTACGAGTTACCTAATACTATAATTTGCAAAAATGTTATGAAGGATTGAGAACTACATGAGCGTAGTTAAGAATAAAATGTATGAAAGGAGTAAATGCATACATATTTTTGGTTTTGCAAATTCTCCAAAAATATTAGTGATACTTTTCTGATATTTCGTGAGACATAAACACTCCAATAAATAAACTAGGTATTATCGCATGTAACGTACATGTATAAATTGGAAAATTGGCCGAGAGATGGCCCAAACAAACGGGTCATAAAAATAATTAGACAATTAGTGAAGAGCGGGGGCGAGCTGGTTTCATTGTATGTAAAGCGGAGATAAGCCGATCGAGCGTGACATCCCACATCGGTTATCTGGGCCATATATTTATTCTAGCATAGTTTGTATTTATTATCTTTAAAGCCGAACAGTATTCTACTGGTACAGGCTTTAATTGGGTTCCAAATCACTTGGGACATTAAAGAACACTGTTACTACTAGTTGAGTTTCGTTGTGTTCTAGATTGCAATCATTATCAAACCCGTTAAAAATAATCCTTTAAAGTATACAAAAATGAATTATACATAATTCAGAACTCTGCCGTGCGATTGTAATCAGCAACCTGTCTTGGCTGCCAGACGATAGCATTAATTGAAAAACGTGATCGTCAAAAACATTGCGTAGCGCTTTCCCATATTTCAAGATAATTGTTCCACAGAGCTCGACCGGGCCACACATTTCCCAACATTATACCCATTAGACGAATACAATTGAATTGGTCCAACGATCAATCGTAACTTAACCACGAAGTTGCAAAACACCAAATATATTTGCGGTACGGCAACTGCAGAACGCCACGTAATTTTTGTAATGTATATATATAAGCAAGCAATAAATAAACTCAGTTATATTATGTATCAATATATATGTACGAGTTTATAGCGAGCGCCGATGGCTCATTGGTGTGAACAGTTCAGCCTTCCGATTTGGAGGATGCAGGTTCAAATCCCGCCACGTACGTACCAATGTGTTTCCGAAATTATATGTACGTTAATCCGACGCTCTCACGGTGAAGGAAAAACATTGCGAGGAACCTGCTTCAAAGGTTGTACGAGGAGTTGGCCAAACCGCACTGAGCTCGCGTGGACTAAGGCCTGTACACACCCTTTACGGGGAGGCTCGTGTCCCAAACGGGGACGTTTATGAGCTGATGATGTTAATTATAGTATAACTGTAAGTAAATAAAGGTTAAATGTTACTGTTAATGTAAGATAGAAATAGAGGTCCTTGTAGCAGTTACTCGTGACAGTGCGCGAATATATTTATACCGAACATTTAATTATATGATTCGAAAGAGGTCGTATGAATAATTTTATTGTCCTTACGACGGTCATAATGGTTTTGTTATCTTTAATGTGGCACGTTAAATAATGAATCATAATAAGACAAAGCAGTTATACAAAAAAAAACCTTTTCTACACGACGCGTTACTAATACAGTATTGTGTGGCTAACCTCCTTTTTCTTCGGACATAAAACAAAATGTGGCATTGTAACAAAATTTCCTTGAATTTATGTTTCTTAAAAAAACGTCGACATACGACACAGCTTCCAAAGATTTCGAATTTACGAATTGTGATACAAGCCTTTTCATAATAAAAAGTCAGCTGCATCATTTCTTTTAATCTCTTAATAATCATTTACTAAATAAGCTACTTACTCGTAATTTGCGAAATTATAAATGCTAATTGATAATAACCATACGAGTTATTTATGTCAGCCTTATACAAACTTAAATGTTCTAATAATTGTGAATTCATTAAAGTTTTTAATATTAGAAAGGAGCCATAAAAACCTAAACTTCTAATTATATATAAAATTATAGAAAACATGTTTAATTAAAACGGCATGATTGTTATTAAAAAGCTTTTCCTGTTTAACAATAACAAACGGATAAAGTTTTGTTTGTAAACCAGAATAATATATTCAGTAGGTATAATTGCATACATGTTGCAGTATGCATAAAGTTATTATGACATTACTTTTGATAATATTATTTTAATACCCAACACAGCGTGTCAATGAATAACATATTGTTATATGTATATACATAATTAATATAGCTCTTTATTAAACATGTGCTGCTGTACAGCTAACAATTTTTAGTACATTTAAATATTATACGTGTAAAACATAATTTAATAAATTTTTATATTCTGTATGAATGGTACTCATAACACAGTATCTGTATCAGGAGTACGAAAATAGTTATCACTCTTAACAGAAAACAAGGACATGACAACATTATTAAAATAAGTTTTGTTAAAGCAATTATATGATATGAATATGATTCTGAATCTAATACATTGGTAGCTTTAAGATTACACATGTAAAACAATAGTGAGTTTAGAATTATTAGTACCTTGATTTGTACTCGTATTTACATCTCTACTACCAGTTTCAGAAATAATAGGTACATTAACTATAAATAGATAAATCCCGAGCCAGCCAGACTCAAATACTTCAATTACTCAAGAATTAACAATGTGTAATCGCAGCTGTGCTCAATTGAATCATCAAACGTCAAAAACATTTTGTACATCAAATCGGCTGTGTTGGGCTCCTAACTGGTTATGCCACTCAATATCCAACCTTATCAACCTGCTCCATAAATTTAAAACTCTAACGTGTTCCTGTGTAATGACTAATGTTTCTCTCGTCGTTTTCTTAAGTGCATTTTGCAATTACTTTAGATGCGCTTTATTAATGTATGTAACTGAGACTCCACAAAACAAACATAACTCTCTACCAACATATGATGTTTGTATTGAGGCTTAAAATGAGTCCGCAAGTTGTTAAGGACGCAAGGGAAAGATCTATTCTGGGTGAAATGAAACTACACACTTAGTCGTTTAAAATTACAGCATGGCAAGATAGAATCAAGGGCATAGCGTGTATAAAGTCCGGATCATCATTCTATCCAAATTATTAAAACAAAGCAGTTATGGTTTACAGCTGCTGTCCATCGGGAAGAGTGAAAAAGATAATAAAATCCACTCGTGAATTCACTGAGCATTGTGAATATATTTCTTTATCGGTAATTGACAACCGGTGATCTCAATAAGGAATTATTGATGAACTTTAGGATACTATTGCCATTTAGATCGTATAAAATTAAACAGATATTTTAAAGTGAATACGACCACAGTTATTTAAGTTTATGGGCGCAGTTTCTGCATCGAATAATCGATAATGATATGCACACCGACCCGATTGCAAGTGACAGTGATCGTGAAATATTACCAGCGGCACTTGTCTGTTATTGTCACACATATTCACAGCAATTGGTACTCGTTAAGCAGATTACGAACGCCATTGCAGTATCGCGTCTAAATGTCACAAGTCCTAGCTTCAAGGAAGTCTTAATCTACATATTTGGTAATGTTACAGTAATAAAATGGGACAATTTGAAAGGAACATTGTAGGTTTGAACTTTAGCTATATTTAGCTCTGTAAATAATATTGGCTGTTAAAATATACCGATTAAACGTTAAGCTTTCAAAAGTTGACATTGTTAAAATACAAAGCCCAAACAAAACATTCTATGAATCATTAATGTTTACGTTTGTTTAAAGTTTTATATTGACTACTTATGGGTAAAAAACTAAAAGCATTTAGTATCGAACTGATTATGATTCTATGATTTTATAAAGCATAAAAAAAGCAATTCAATAAATAAATGAGTTTTCCTTAACGTCTAGCAATATAATACAATCAAAGTAAATTATATGTTTGAAGAAGCTATTCAACCACCACAAGGCGAGTAAAGATTACATAACGAGGATCAAGTACAATCATTTTCACATTTACTCGGCGAGAACCCAGATACTTAAATCATTTTATATCTTTTGCAGTGTGAGAAATATTATGTAAACTCGTCTGGTTTGCTTTAACAAATGGCGTTGAATATATATTTTATTTTTTATCTCATGAAAAAACAAACATTTAAGAATAATGATGAAAACACTGTATGTTAAGCATTGCTTAATAGTATTTATTGTTTCCGAGCAGCTAGATCTTAAAGCTCATTACCTCGATGTAGTACAATATCCGAAGTAAACTTAAGCGAGTTTGATAACGCTTTTCCTATACTTTCATATTTCAACATTTGGGTTCCATTATAGTTCTCTATTCTTTTTGGTCAGTAGTCAGTTGGTACCCACCAACTGACCCATTGTTGGTACCCATTATTATCGTTCCTTATTAATATTTCTAGGTATACCAAAATCAAATGATATTTTGAGGCCACGATGGCGTTAATCGAAATAACTAATTCTTCTTAACTAGCAGAATACGATGCACGTTTTTAAAGAAGGGAATTAACATATATTTTCGAAATACCTAAGCTTCCCTCAAACATGACCCAAGAGCGTACAAAAATTAATATTATTCAGGCTTAGTGCCATCGGCGGTCGTGAATTGCCCTGTGAAGCTATGAAAGACATCTGCCACTAACAGCTGTAATCAGTTGAAGAAAAAAATACGGAACACCGATAGCATTTAGGGTACTAAAATAAACTGTAACATTCACGAAAGCGTATCAGTACAAGTAGGTACCTCAGTGACAATTTAATGTCATGACAGGAAGTTAAAGTCAACAACAAAGTATCAACAGCTCCACGTCACGTAGGCACGGTCAACAAAGTTAACATTGAGGATGGTTAGTAAACAACTATAAATAGGATTTTATGATACGCGGTGCAGCGGTGCAGTCGGGATTTTTTACGTAACCAATTCACATGCAGCTAGCCACGATCGATCACGTCCATGTTCCCGGGATGCTATAAAATACCTTTGACGCCATTCAAGGAAGGCGTCTACAAAATAAGATACCTTAATGTTTTAAACAAAAATAGTGTATTAAATTGCAATGATCAGATGACTTCATCTACATTAATTGATGCAAAGCATCAGGCGTTATGAGTTTTTTTCGCAATAAAAATGTATAGCCATGATTAAAATTAAAATCAACGGTAAGAAGCACAGACATCCGAATATACAATTAGACTGGACAAGCCGCCAAGTTTATAGGCAGTCCCAGTGTCGCAATTTCTTTTTGGTTCTTACCTGTGAAAGTTATTATATTTCTTGGTAATTTACTGATTCATTGCGATGATGGCATGTTACAATTGCACAGGATGGCATTTTGGGAAAAAACGGTAATTTCTTCTAATATTCGTGCGTCTTGACTCGTCTCACAGAGCGTAAACTGGCAGCCAGTGTATGCTCGTTGAGCTTACATTTGTCGCACTTAAAAACGCGGCTTGCCCCATCTCCTGTATTGGGAAATCTGTGGTAAGAAGTCACCCTTAAAAAATAGCTCATGCTTTTATTGTGTTGCCCATTTTCGGTCAGGTCGGTAGGTTATTCACGATTATTATTTTAACACGTCTCTCGTTGCTACCAAAAATATCTTTGAACAATAAGAGTTGTTTTGTTCTCGGAATTGTCAAATTACCGTCGAATTTATTCTACAGTGTCAGCTACACACTTACAGATCAGGATTATTTAAATATTCAGTTTCCACTAATTACTGATAGTGTAATTCACTTAATATTTATAAACTGCACCAATTAAGTAATTATTGAATTATAATAAATCTAGTATCGAATTATCCAGAGTCTTTTAGCTTTGTTTAGCGAGTCAAGAACAACTTGTGTACCGAGCCACGCCGAGCCGACATGAATATACCCGTTCGGGCCCCACCTTTTATATAATTTGCGCAAGTAGCCGAATAATGGCAAAATGATATTATGTACTCTGGGTATTCTTACAATTTGTTATTTCAAATATAAATACTAATGATAATTATGCTGGCAATTGTAATTGATCGTATATAGCATTATATAAAACTCTTTAATGATGCGAGTATAAATGATACTATCGAAGAATCAGAACTTGATCAGAGTTATGTTTACATCAAAACAGCAGACATGATTCCTTATCAAGTTTACGAGTCAACGTGACCATAAATCTGTACGACCACACGTCATACGCAGACCATTGTAAACTGCAATAATTTGAAGTAGATATATTACGAGCAATCCGCTCAGCGGTCATTTGTGCGCTAGGCCCCAAGAATCAAGCCGCAGGCTATGCAGCAAATCTGTCTGGGAATTCACTGCGAGTTTAATCGGAATACAAATAGGCGACCCCGCAATTCAGAGATGCTTTCAATAGGTCTGAATGTGCACACAGAATCCAGCACATTTGAATTTAGAAGACTTTAAACAATTACCGTTCAGCTAACATTAAACTTTCGCCGACACTTCACTTCGTGTAACATAATTTACACTGTTTCAGTGTCAGACGGTATAAAGCATTTCTCTGGGAGTCAAAAGTCAGCTAAAGCTCGTAAAGCAAGCTCCTGCTGATGAAATATTGCTCAGCAAACAAGCCCTCAGAGAATTCTCGTAGCGAAATACGTAGGTACAATATGAAATATAAATCGAGCGTTATTAACAAAAACGGGAGATTATGAAAATTTATTTCCTACGTTACAAGTTCCCTAGTGGGCTTGACCTTTGCGTAGGGACAATGAACGCGATAGGTACACATCGTGCTCATTGAACTACTGAACTTTGCTTACGGTTGCCGATTGCCACATTATGCTTACAATCTTGCCGCAATGACGTTTATTCAGCAACTTCAGCCATTATTTGAACAAGATTTAACTTGTGCATAACAAGCAGGTCTGGATTAATATGGATGGTGATGGTTTAATACAAACATTTTAGGTGTATTATTGGCAAAGTTACATTGAAAATGCTAACAACAATAGTGCAACTTATATTGTATTGTGGTCTCATTAGCATTTGACAAACAATCGCGTGCGATTCTCTTATTCAAAAGTGTGCAACGAATGAAAGTGACGGTCGCTCGGCAACAGTCGCGCCATCAGTGTATATTTAGCATGGAACATAAAGCTTCGCTTACAAATTTAATTGCATTGATGATCGCCCGCCGCGCTCCACAAATAGCCAAGACTCGTCCCTGAACCTAACCGAACTTTCCCCTGCTCGCTGCACTGCGAATGCCGACAAAATATCGGCATTTTTGTTTTATAACTGTTTCAGACTGAATTGATTCGAACTTTTTACAACGTACCATTTACATTTGTAGTTGATCTTGGGTTTAAAAATAAAAATCTAAAACTCAAATTACAAATGGTTTTGTCTTAAAACTTGCACCAGTGGCTGTCGCATACATATTATAGCGATGGTCAGCTCCGTCTGGCAAACTCAGAACTTCGAAGAGTCATTTTGAGAATTAATGGTTAAATTATGCATAGTCCGCTCTGAATTGTCGCTTGTCCGCCGCCCGACTGCGTAATGAACTCAACTGCAATGCCGACCATGTACGTGTGGATAAAATATCATATTTAATAATACCCCTACCAGCATTGGAAAACGATCGCAGTAATCATAATTTAAGGGTACAAATTGAGATAAGTGAATATACTCTTCAGAATTTAGATGACTGCATGCTAGTAAGATTTGCATATGGAACGTGCTAACGCCTTTAATGGCTGTTAATATTTCAGAACTGCGAGTGCATTGTTGGGTTGCGATCATTTGCAGCGTGAAACTGAGCGCAGAGGGGAGCGTGCGCTTGTGTGGTGCAGCACTTTGGCGGGGCACATTGGTGCGTGCCCACACGCGTATCCACCACAATGCATACAATGCACACGTAAATACATCTTCGCCTGACTCCACTATGCATAATCACGTGAATTTGCAAGTAAAATGACGAGACACGGCACTTTTTAAGCTTTGCAAATGTAAAAACGCAGCATTGTTTCGTGTAAGCCAGGTTTCGGATGGTGAGGTACGTTGTTGTGCTTTGATAAATACAACCCAAGTGACAATGGCGTGTAGAATACGATTGGTTTTAAACAGATGAGCGGCAAGGGCTCAGAAGGGTTTGGATGCAATTTTGCAGGCATGCGCCGTTGCGTCGATCACGCCCTAAAAACAGCGGTAACGAGGCGTGCCGGCCACTGCCGGCGGCATGGGAACGGAAATCGCCGTCTGTTATCGAAGAGAACCTCAGACAGTCTTCAGACAATAATTGTGACGACTCCAACTCGATTTATAACCCTATCATACCGCATAAAAGAATGGTGTCGGTAAAACTGCATCATTTATTATGTACATAAATTGCAGAGCGCATTGTACATGTGTATTAAGCGCGTTGAATTCAATCAGGGACGATTTGCGCGACGTCTGTGTCGCCGTGTATATTTGTTTTCTTTTACGCAAACGAGACTCGTGACGTTCAAAAAAATATTAACTGCTTTGTTAACCAAACAATGGCGCTTTCACAAACCCTGAAAAAAGGCGAATTAATTCAATGTCGTGCTAAAACCAGATTGTTTATGCAAAGATGTAAATTGAAATAAACACAAGCTCGTGTATTAAGTTATTGGTCGAGGCGACCACAATTAAAATCGGTACAAGGGCAAAATTAAAATGGTCTTGTCGCAGTTAAGTTTGTTTGGAAGTTTATGTACCTACATTATACACAATACACGAATTTTGTTCAAGAGCTGAAGATTTTGCTCTGTAGTTTTGTATACTTTGAAAACTTATCGTCGTTAAATGGCTAGTAGCCATTTTGTAATTTGCGAAGAGTTATACTGCAATTTCTTTGAATGAGACTGAGACTACAAGCTATTTTATGGTCACATTTCTAAAGAGTCAAGCAATTTTATAGTTTTCTCGGTAGTGTAGACCCTTAAGACATACTAGTAAATACATGGGGGTATACCGCCATCTCTTAAAATAGCATTAAAATAATATTATATCGCATTTTGTGATACAAATATGTTGACGTATCATTATAGTAATACTGTCTTAAAAGATGACGGTAACCGCCCCAGGACAGTACAAAATTTATAACATTCGGTTTACTATTTTTTTTTTGTATGTTTTACTACTATATTACCATTAGTTTTTTCTAAGGTTCGCTTGCTCAACTGTGATTTTTTTAATAAAAAATAGCAAGTTTCGTGATCTGAAGGAGATGACGCCTCGTTTTTTGGGTCCTTCCAAGCTAACCGGACCGTTATAAATTATATCGCGGGCCTCAAGCCAAAGGGACGTATAAGAAAATCACCACTTAATATCTTTGTCCTCAGTGTACATACATTATTAAAAAAATGCATGTGTATTTAAATTGTTTTTGTATAAATGAGACAATAAAAATAGATTGAGTATCGATAAATTTAGAAACGATTGGTCAAATAACAACTATGCGTTTTTTTGTACATCCCTTTGGCTTGAGGCCCGCGATATCAAACAAGCAACAAGGCTTTTGACATTCAAATACATCGGAACGAAACCAGCTTTGCAGTAAAATTTTAAATCAATTAGGCTGGTGATAAATATCTCTTCTACACAACATTTTTACTTACGAAAAAATAACGTTACTACGTTCGTGTAGTTGGGAGAAATAAAACAAGGTGAAACTCTCTACCGGGGCATAAAAGACATGTATTCACGAGACTGTTTTTATAACTCGGTCCTCCTGACACACATTCAAGCTTGCATACGTATCCTTAGCGGCCCCCCTCACTTCACGCACCACTGCCAACTGACTCATAATAGCTGGAGTCAAGATAGTCCAGTTGTTTATAATTCAACTTTATGAGTTCATATTTAATGTTTATTTTTGTTTGACCGAACATTATTATTGGTCTAAAAAAAACAAAAAGCCAAATAAATATTATAGAGTACATGAAGACATACCTTAAGTCAACAATACGTTTGTCGGCGCGGTGGGCTTGTCTCAAGGTCAGTTCGGACGTGATCAGACTGCTTTTGAACAACAAAAACAAAGTGAGTCGAACAACTTCCCGTAAATTCTGAGAGCATTCAGTGAATTAATAATTTATTTTTACTACTATTTTTTATACAGGTACCAGTTTTTGATGGCGGTCCAATATATTGGAATGAAAACGAATCGATTTCGTACTCATTTCAACTGTGCTTTTTGTATCGCAAAAAAATTAACATCCAAATTCTTTAGGAGTATTATAGAAGGTTGCGAAGTAACTAACTACCTATGCTTTTGTACGATTACAGTTATGAATGACTCCATTTACAAGTATAAAGTAAACCAATCTTTTATAAAAATGTTTATTAAACTTCGTTCGAAGTTTGTCTTATATTTTGAAAAGAGTATTAAAATAAATTATGGAAACCATAGTTAGCAATTAACCCTACATTTCACCTGAACCTTCCAAAGTGCACTTTTAGCGAAGAATTATTAGCATGAGCTAGCTACTTCTGAAATATTTTACGGAGTGGCACCACCTCATACGAACTACGGCTAGAACATCATTTCTGGGACCTTACAAATGTTTATGGGAGGCGGTTTTACTCTTAAGTGTCAAATAAAAAAATAGACCACATATAAAATGGGAGCGGTGCGAAAAACCACACTGAACGAAATATCTCTTAACAAATTTAACGATGATATAAATCGAAAATATAAAATATCGGCATAATAGGCTGGCACACCTCTAATAATCAGTACAGGCATCTGGCAACATTACGTATAACCACGCCCATGAGGACCTATCAAAATAAACCGGTTGCAAAACGTGCGGTGTTTAATTTTTTAGGAGCAAATATATCTGTTAACAGATAATTTAATGTTGTGTAATAATACGACATTTTATTGGACTACATGATTATTTCAATAATTTTCTTAAAAAAAAAACAAAACAAAAATGTAGCTATTTTATTGACTGGGATAATTAAATTAATAAAATAATTTTTTTTGAAATTTAAAATGAGAATGTGAAATATTATCAATCCCACTTGGCTATGCTGTATGCGAAGACCATTTCACTGCAATGGGGCGTTAAACTGATGATGAATACATAACACGAAAAATTTACAGGTTAATTATCTTGCTAAAAATAGCTTTAGAAGCTCTGTTTCAGATTTTGTGATTTGTATAAAATCGTGAGCAAAATCTGCTCATATAAACCTCCGACCTTTTGACAACCAAACTATTTATGGAGCCATTCTACTGTTTATGCCAAGCCCTTGCGGTGACTCCCAGTAATGACGACAAACTAGTACGTTGGGTATTTTTACAAGCTCGTTTGTACATTCATATCAGATCGGGTAATGTGTCTGTAGACAATGAACGAACGATGCGACAAACACAGGCGTCGAATGCAAATTGCCTTATTTCAAATACTAATTTCCTTTGCTAACTTTGTTTGCACATTGATAATAGGGAGCTAGATTCGTTTTGAATTGTTTTTATTAAAAACTCGCGGTGTTTTTACACATTTCCAAATTCCAAAATTGTCTCAGGAATATTATTATTTCAAGAACATTGTTATCATCCACAAATCATATCACAATAAACCAAACGATGTACACATATTTATTTTAAATTATTTTAGGTAAATTACGTTGAATACGTACAGTTACAGATACAAATCGACACAGATCAACAATAGTTTCGTTCTTCGTTATAACTTCCTTTACTTAAGTTCTCAAATATGTGACCAGAACCAAAGTATGTATATATATAAGTAAGTAAATATTAAGTTAAGTAGTAGGTACTTAACTTAATAAGTTATATTTAACAATAAGATAGCGTAGAAGTCGTGGCGATGCGCGTGCGCATACAAACAGCCTCATTAGCTATGTTTGGATTCGTTCGAAATGTCGCGCTATTGATAAATGATACCATATTTATTAAATTGGTCAAGAGCGAATGCAAACTGTAGATTTTTTTAAATCAGTAATTACTCGATGGTGAAATTGCAAATTGAGTGAATAGGTACTTTTATTCCTGAGCAAATATAGGATAAACTTTATTCTATATTGTTCATGTTTGAATCGGTACATTAATATATTTTGACAATAAGGATATTATAGTGAATTATAACATTTACACTTTTAGCGCCATGTCGCCAGTAGGGGAATAGAATTTCTAACTGCTTTACAGCAAACAAAGTGTTAAAAAATATTATTATAAACAAATACGCTTTTTCCTTTCCTAAAAGTACGTTCAGATATTAACTATTTCCTACTTTTTTTTAAATTGCTAAATAACGGTCACAGTAAAATGTTTCATCATGTGTGTCACGTGACATATCCATTTTTATAGGTCAAGTTGACCAATAAAGAGACCTCCGCGTGATCCAATCTTCGCCCACGGTTCAATCATGGCTGATACAGTAAATAAAGCACCTACGTTGTTATACCAATCTGGTAGAAATCTTGAAGGTTATTTAGATGGCTTATTTTTGTATTTTATTCATTAGTTCACAGAAAGAGTTTGTTTAATGATTGAGGATACAGTTTTCTTAAAAAAACATAACTGAAAACCTTTTAGTAACGGAGGGACCACTAGCCTCCTATTTCTAGACCTACTCCAGCACTCGGTATAATTTTTTTGGGTACGGAATCCGGTAATCTTACGAACTTGGTTTAATCATTGTCTTACTTCAGCCTATTCCCCGAGCATAAGTCTACATACCATTAAAATCAAAATGTTACCAAATATTACCTACTTGAAACCATACTTAACCATATTTTATTTATCATAGATAAAATACGGTTTAGTTCTTTAAAGAAAACATATTTAAAGCGTACCGCGTAAAATGTCAACAAGACATTATTTTCCCACATACCTACTGCGATGCACCGGGTGATTATATAAAGACGATAGTGCACGTTTAACTGCACGAGGTGCATACACATAAAATGCAACGATTGTTGAGGTAGGTAATGTTGTTATCGGTACAGTCACGTATGTTCACATTACAACGCATTAACATTTGTTTGCTAATGTGCATTAGCTTGTTCGAGATAGATCTATGTCCGAAAACACTTTTTGACATGAAGATACGCTATATTAGCAAAGTGATAAGATTAAACATATTAGTCATCTTTCGCATCATAGCATGCTAATAAGGTGTTAAATATAGAGTTGGTATGTATCTACTCTTTGAGATGCTTGTAATTTATTCGGTAGTGATTTAGTTGAAGGTTTTACAACGTATTTTTTTGTCAATTTGTTTTATTGATAAAAATATATTTGTAACAATCTTATTGAATACGTAGTTAACAATTTAGGGCTACGGTTTAAAAATCATACAATACAAATATTTG